>JADLZN010003114.1:0-275977 GCA_018155175.1 Sinocyclocheilus anophthalmus | reverse complement strand
ACCTGCGCTTTCAAATCATTGTTACATAGTCTGTGTGCAACAACAAGAGCAGTCGCGGCCATGCATAAGATGACAATTAGCCTAAACAAATGTATCCAAAAATAAGTCTACGCTTATCTAGCGTCATTAGGTTTCTGTTAGTTTAGATAAATAAACTTTTCATGCAATCATTTGTGAATGATTATTTGATGTCATTTTACTCACGTTTGCCGTTTATTTCCTTATCAGAAGAATCAAACAAAACTCCTCGACTTGTTGGAAACACACATTGCAGCCCGTGCACCCATCGATGTTAAGTACTTAAGTGACAGACACTATCTGCATTGAAAGATTCTCAATGAAGTTACAGAGACCGACTTCCCTCCATTATCCTGCTGGGTCCTAATGCTGCCTCTGACCGGGTTTGATTACAGACTGCCCCACATATCTACTGATGCCATTCATCACACAAAAACACAGTTTTACAGAAGAAAACAAACTTTTATTGCAATATAAGATGTACATAGTCTGTTGAAACTGACAGATAAATAAAGTTAGGAAGGTAGCAGTAGTGATTAAAAAAGAGAGAATCAAAAATATGGTTATACTCTAGCTCTCTTCCTTCACTATGAAATTAATAGAACACTTCATAACAATCTATTGGGGAAACAGGTTGTAAACACTACACACAAAGGCAGAAAACATGATGGTTTCACCTGTTTGTCAGTGAGGTACAAAAACTACTGTCAGTATCCCTTGGCATGAAAGACCCCACGGTTACTGTTAGGTCCTAATCAAGGTTAGAGTTTGTTATTTGTCACTTGCTTCAATGGTGTGATAATGTTGTTGTTGTTTTTTTCATCAAGTAATATGTGAGTGTGAACAAGTTATGTTCAATGGCCTTACAATCCATGTTTACTTCCTCTGCATTCAATTTATTACCAAATCAGGTGACATAATCACCCTGGCAATGACCCCAAAATTTTATTAACCCACTTAAGGTATCACAGCATTTCCTAATCCATCCTAACAGGAGTGATGAAAGTAAACTGCACTATCCTAACCAACAGATCTCTTTTTTTAAGAGCATAACATTTCAAAAAGAAAGAAAGAAAAAAAAAAAGAAAGAAAAAAACATGTTTTTTGTTTTTTTTTTTCTACACCTTAATTTATTGTTTTGTCTTCACCGTATCAGACACAAGCCATATGTAGTTCACCATCACAATTTACAATGAAGTGTCATCAATATTACCTCTAATAATACTAAGCTTATTGTGAGAAAAGTGTACATTCAGTATTCGTTACTCCTTGGAAATGACCTGAACAAAGGACAGCACCGTAGTGCTCAATTTCATCTGCTAACTTCACAAATAACAGTCAGACTTTGGTATTCATTGTCAAGCAAATCATCACTTATTTCAGCCCATCTAAGCTTATGTAGTCCTTGAATAACAGTGAAATAAAAGGACTGAAAAATATTATTTTATAACCTTTAAATTAAATATGACTTAATAATGTACTTGATGGATGACATTAGATGATTCATCCACTCTCATTAATGTTGTATTAATCATATTTACATTCTGTTCACTCACTTTGCTGGTGCATAAATTAATAGAGAACATAAGGCAAAATTCAAAATCCTTGAATAAGGAATCCTGATTCCTTAGTTTTGTCATTCAGAAACAAAATGAAATGTGTTCACTTTACACTCAAGTCAAAACTAAAATGTTCCCACCGTTCTGTGTATCATGTTATTTATTTATGTTTTCCTTTGTCAGGTATTTTAGCCTGTCTGATCATTTATATGCCTCTGTCACAATAAAGAGTTGCACAATTTCTAGGTACAGTCCAGGCATGACTATGTGTCTGAGACACAGGATGTGTTTGTTTAGTTAGACTGGAACAGGTATTCAGGTCTCTCTCTCTGTGTGTGTGTGTTGGTGGTGTGGGTGGGACAGGATCCCGAGAAACAGCCGAGCTGTTTCGTCATCGCGTTCCTCGTCACAGTGCCAGACGGTCAAACTCCACTGGTATCCAACACCTCATTAGAACTCCTCAGGGGAAAAGATGCCGCTCTAAATGTCAAGGAAACATATATCAGTATATCCATCTCTAATTGTTTTCATTTTTTGTAGCATTATTAAATATGACGAAAGAGACAGAGACATGAGAGAGAGGGATAGATAGATAGATAGATAGATAGATAGATGATAGATAGATAAATAGATACTATTCTCTTACGCTCACCAAAGCTTCATTTATTTAATCAAGAATACAGTAAAACAGTAATATTCTGAAATATTACAAATTAAAATAACTGTTTTCTGTTTTAATATATATTTTAAAATGTAATTTCTTTGTGAAAGAACCCACATAGTTTGAAATAGAAATATTTTTGAACATTATTATTGTCACTTTTGATCAAGCTAATGCATCCTTGCTGAATAGTATTAATTTATTAGGTAGATAGATAGATCGATAATGAGATAGATAGATAGTTAATAGATAGATAGATAGATAGATAGATAGAAAATAATTGTTTTCTGTTTTAATATAATTTAACCTTTAAATATTTCTGTAAAAGAACTGCATTTGTTTTGAACATTGTACCATTTCTTTACGTCACTTTAATCAGGTAATGCTCCTTGCTGAATAGTAATAATTATTAGTAGTAATATATTTAGTATATTTTATTTTAAACTAAAATCTTACTGACCCCAAACATATTGTAATAATATCATAAACGGTTTACCTCCAATCTAGCCCGGTCTGCATCCTTTGGCAACCTGTTACGCCCCCTAGTGGTCACAATAAGTGCTTCATATGGGTAGATCTGTAACAAAAGTTAGCAGTGCACGTCATTGTAAACTTTAAACTACATAAACGCTGAAACTCATATTTATTGATTTACAAGTAATTGTCCTGACTGAAACTTTCATTCATAGATTGGTAATGGAAAGCTAAGCATTATTCTCAGAGCAGGCTGTGCACTGGTGGACCTCCTTTTCCTCTCACTTACAGTTGAAAAAGTGAAAGGAAATCACAGAGCCTCTGGCACAGTAGCTGTAACCGAGACAGGAAGCGACACCAAGCAGAACAATATAGTTCTTGACCAACCAGGAGCAAAGGGGTCAGACAAACCCCTGCCCTCTTCACGACCCCTGCACTCACTAAGGGCCAGCTGGGGAAGGACACAGTGGCCTTAAGACCTGGAAGCACTAATTTGTCCATCCTCTAGTTTCCACATGCTTTGACCAGCAGGACGTTGCTTTGACCCATCAGGGTTCATTAGACTGACATAAATCTGGGCTTTCCTCTGGAGAAGACAGTGGGCTAATGTTTCAGAGGTGCCTCTGTTTCAGGATGTTTTAGTGTCTCTCTGGGCCCCCTCTAATCCTCTGGTAATGCTAAACCATCGTCCTTACCTTGTACTCTGTTGGGGAAAAAAAAAGATTTTAAAGTCAGAACTCATTTTTGTACAAATAATTTCACTTCTAAATAAAATCTCACCTTAAAAAAAAAAACTCATTTACTTACCTCTGATTCCCCAGTTGACTTCACTGCCACTGTCATACTGATAGTAGTCTGCACTCTGTGGCTGGAAAACAAATAAACAGGCAAACATAAACAGGATAAAGTTTTAATTGACATTTCCAACCCATCTGCTTTTACTGCTCTGTCTGTCCAGTTACTGAACATTAAATCAAATATAAAAAAACCTAAATAAACAAGCAATAAACAAAATATTCAAGACATAGTATTTGTAGTTACAAAAATGCAAGTGTGCTTTACAAAAATGGAAGTTGTAAATAAAACTATTATTATTGGAGGTCATTTCATGTTTAATTCACTGTGTTACTTGCCAACTGTTTGTAAATTTACTAGCAATTTATGAGTGAAAATGGTTTTACTTTTTTTTTCAGTGAAACTTACCCTGTGCAATCCATTCCTGCCATATCCGGGCAAAGAGGCTGACTTGGATATGTAGTCTTCAAGTAATAAGAAAGAACAATAAACATGATTTGTTAAAAGTTGTTACATTTTGACTGCCTTGTCCATGAGTGCACAGAAGAGGGCGCTAGTGACCAGGCTTGAATCCGTGTTAACAACACTGCAAATATTTATCTGTTCTTTTATTTATGCAGAACTTTTATCCAAAACAAATTAACTACAGACTACAGACACAGCCTCCCTGGGGTTAAAAGCCTTGCCAAAAAATTATGAGAATTATATACCTTGCCAAAAACATATGAGCAATTCTCAGGAGTTTATGGTTTTCTCTAGGATCTTCAGGGTCCAAAAATCTTACAAGCTTCCAAACGTATATAATAAAACTTAATACTACAACAGCTTTCACATTTCAGTTTCAAACTTCCTACTATAAATCCTTTTTATTTTTTGACAAAATTGATTTTTTTATTTGATTTATTTATCTAAGAGTCACTCACCATTCTCTGCTGCAAAGTTTGTCCGAGGAGCTGAAGGAAAGAGAAAGGAACATTACAATTTCTTTGGTAATCTGAAAATTAATTATATGTAAATAATAAATGCAAATCCCTAATTTGGGTAAAATAAAGCAATAGCAGTACACTTTAAGAAACATTTCCCCTTAAACTAACAGTCATGCGCATAGTGTGGAATGACCTAAATATGCAGTTACTGGTACATAACATGTTGCAGTTTAGACCGATACTGAGGCTTCTTACTGTATGTCTGCCATCAGGTCAGACCTCTGAGTCCCCTGAGTTTTGGGACCACTGAAAGAACCATTGGAAAAGTCTCAAAACTGTCAACAAATAGAGCAGAGAGCAAGCTGCTCACCAGCCACACTAAAACACGGCACATCAAAGTGCTCAATGAGCCTGAAGAATGCTGATGAATGGGGAAAAAAGCCATGGCAGTGTAAAGAAAAAAGGAAAAAGAGAAAAGGAGAAAGCAAGGGAAACAAAAGGAAAGTTATGGATGAAAAGGAAGAAAGTCTTGCTAAGAAACCTGACATGAAACTATATTTTGAATTATGCATTGCAATTTTATGCCAGGACATTATCCGGATCTATTTAGTTAATTCATTTAATCCTGATCAATGTAATCCTTGCTGAATAAAAAATAAATAAATAAACAATTAAACAAAATAAAATAAATGAATAAAAATGAACTTTTGATTGGTAGTGTATTTCATTTATATTTAATGTATATACAAATTAAATATGAGATTAAATACAAAGACAGAAGTTGCTTCCTTTTCCTCCTGGCTACACAAGATTATAATGAACATCCACAGTCCCAACTTTCTGGTTATGTTTTATTTATCTACGAAAACTCTTACCCACAAACCATCTAATTGTGTGGGAGTGTTTGATCATCAGCAGCATTAGGTGTCTGTCTAAACCTTCCAGGATGTCACCACTGTAATCCAGTGTATTAACTCAGTTGTATAAATTGGCTCTACAATGTCACTCCCAGACTTCCCCTTGATCTATTTCATGTGCTGTGCAGTAAATACCACCTATTTCTATTCATGAATAAAACCAAGCATTGTGAAGAGTAGCGATGGATATGGGGGAGGGCGAAGCAGGAATAGCAAAGTCAGATCCATGTACTGAAAGGGGAGGAAAACAGGGAACTAAAGAGAGGGAGGGGATGAAGGGAAAATTCCAGATGCTTCATGCACTTCCCCATGAGATACACATAAATAGAATTAAGGAGAGCAACCCGCTCACATGCACATGAGGAGGAATGGAGAAAGAGGAAAAGGAAAAATGAGAGAAAAAAAAGAGTAGGAGTGGAAGGTGGGTTGTAATGTAGGAAAGTTATTAAGTGAAGACAGATACGCATACCAACCCCATTTATCAAATAAATATAGAAAATATTTCACTACGATGCAATGAAAATGTAAACAATATTTACTAATATATACTGCATATATAGCTAGGGATGCACTGATAAATTTTTTTTGGCCAATACAAATAAACAACTAATTATTTTAAAGTTATGGACAATAACTGATAAATGGCTGATATTAAAATTATATTTTGTCTAAAAGCAA
Source organism: Sinocyclocheilus anophthalmus (assembly GCA_018155175.1). Taxonomy (NCBI): domain Eukaryota; kingdom Metazoa; phylum Chordata; class Actinopteri; order Cypriniformes; family Cyprinidae; genus Sinocyclocheilus; species Sinocyclocheilus anophthalmus. The sequence continues at coordinate 269,949 of JADLZN010003114.1, read as the reverse complement.
ACAACTGTGCATTGGTGCATCGTCAAAAGTTAATGCAATGCATCAGTTCTAAAAAAAAGTGTCTGCATCCAGAACCAACGTTGAACTTTGGTATCGCAATGCATCGTTTCTGCATCGCTAAGTTAATTTATAATTTGCTATCTATCTGAACCAAAGAAATAAAAGCGAACTATTTGTACTATATTGAATTTCATAGCATCATATTTTTTTTTCTATTGCATCATATTGCATTGAATCGCATTGTATTGAATCAAACCAAAATCAGATCGCACTGCACCATAACAGGGGTGAATCGTATCGCATCACAGCGGTAGCTGCTTCATATGTATCTTTAAAGTATCGTATCGTTGGCTATGCATCGAGATGCGTATCGCATCGGCCTACATACATACGCACACCATGCATATACTAAAATATTAGCGTGTCAGATATACAAAGGTTACATTTAGTGTTAATATAAGGAAAACATCAACAGAGAGAAGTGTGTGTGTGTGTTTGTGAAAAAAGGGCGAGAGAAAGAACAAGAACAGTTGCATGGCAATGCAACGCTGTAGTGTTGTAACAGTTTTTTTTTTTTGCTGTGTCTGCACTATTCCTGAAAACCCTCAGAATTCCCTCTCCCAGCATCACAGTCCTGTATCAGCAGCATATGCTGGCTATGTCACCGTTGACTCAAGTCTGCCTACACTCTAAAGCGTTCCAGAGCTCCACTGCCTTAATTAGATGGCTCAGTGCCATATCTTCATTGACCACACCGCCCTACACTGAATAATGAATACTCCATACTGAACGCAGGCAAAGCAACTCCCATACTGCATGCAGTCAACACCACACCTGTTGCCATCATGCATTTTCCCCAGAGGAGACTGTGGGAAGGGAAAAGGTGGTCTTAGACAAACACAAACAGTAGGTTTGGCTTTGAAGGATCAAATGCAGTGACCAATGCGATATGCAACGCTCTGTTTTTGATGACCCTACAGCAACCCCCTCCGAACACACATCTCTGTAATCCGCCGTCATACAGCAGCTCTAGTGGAGCACTTACAGCCGTTAACTGTGTTGTTGTGGCCCATGCTGTGCAACATCTCCCTGCTCCCACTGCGGGAGTTCCGCGCGCTGCCCCAGGGGTCGTTGTCATAGGAACCGGAGCGGGCTTTCATCTCCTCCTTCAGGATCATCCTACCGATACCACCCTGAATCTGAGATGCAGAGAAATGGGAAGACAGAAACAAAAGAAATAATGAGTGAGCATCATGCGATAGCAAGAGTGATCAATACTTGACGCTTATTGGCTAGATTTCAAACATGATTAAATGTGAATCTCTGAGCAGACAGATGGGCTGTAACTTGATGACTGATCGCTGATAATCAAAACCAGGCGAGTTTTATCTCATTATCTAATTAACACAAGTTTAATTACTGGTTAGAGGGCATTGTGAAAATAAAGAGTCAGGGTGCTTTATTGGCTTACTCTTTGAAGGCCGTGACTCCAGCCATCCTCTTCTCCACCTGATGAGTACCTTCTCCGAGGAGCACGTAAAGCTGAGAGGGAAATAAATTGAGAGAGAAAGCGAGTGTGGGAAAGAGGAAATAATGAGTCTTGATGAAAAAAACAACAATAGTATCTAAACGGAGATACACGGCGTGTATCTTGAATGGCAGCAAAAATATGCTATGAAATATATATATGCAATCTCTTATTAAATTTTAAACTTTCATACTTCTAATCTGCAAATCATTTTTGTCTTAGATTTAGTCAGGGATTCCAAATAAACAAGAAAACTGAAAAAAATCCCAAAAATCTGAAGGAATTAAGATACCTTTTGATCTCAGAAACTGCACCACCTGTCATCCTTTGGTCAAACACATTGATGGGATACAACACAGCTAATAAAATACAGCTCTTGTCCCAATTGGAAGATGCTATTGAATACTGATGATGTAATGTGTGCAAAAATAAATATAAAAGAACTCTGGGACACAACAAAATCCAAAACTGCCTTCTTCCCTGGTTAATATTAATCACTTTAAGCATATTAGAATATCTCATACATTTCATGGCAGCTTCTGTATTATTCTGCTTTTAGTAAATTAATGGTGTTTAGTTTGGCTTCAGATTTAGTACAGTAGGTGCTCTTGTCAAATTTGATTCACACATTTAGAAAAAAAAACCCGATTAAAATGGCTATTTCTATAAAACAATTCAGTAACAAAAGAAAATTAGCTTTTGTTGCGTTTGTTTAAATGTTCTTGACAAGTCTAGTTTTATTATTGCAAATTATGGATATTTATAAAGCATTATTTAGTGGAAACAGGTTAAAACAAATTAAGATATTTTGTATTAAATCACTACAATGCATTAGGGACTGCTCAATAGGAAAATGAAATGCACTGCAATATAATACTCTTACGGTCCCTGTTTAGTTTTGTCGCCTTTTGGTTTTTCTTGTTCCCATTTGGCTCTGTTTCTTAGTTTCTTGTTTGTAAGCTGTTAATTAGTTCTCCACACCTGTTCTGTGTGTTGCATTTGCTCCTACGATCTCCAGTGCTTTCTTGTTGTATAAATACATAAAAGACTGTGTGTTGGAATTCGGTGTTGTGCGCTTGATTATCAGCAACATGTAACAAATACTTTATTTTTATGACATGCTAAATATATTCTAGTCACACTGACTGTTTCCACATTCAGAGACTACACGATCTTTACTGGCATCCCTGTATGTGGAAACGTTTGGAATGATTGTGGCTGGTGTGAAGGACAGGAAAGTGCTGTGATGCCAGTGAACTGAACGCATAGGACATTATGAATACATTCATCACTTACATTTAGGAGAGCTGGTATAATGGTAGTAATCAGACTCTGAGTGCTGGTAGTTTTCAGGTGAGTAGGCTGATGTGAACTTGGAAGACTGGACAATGTCCTCACTGGTCTTGCTCTTAGTTGCTGGATTGCAGTGATTGTCTGTGGGGAAAGAATTTCAGGATCACATCTTTGGAAAAAGCTTGTGATATAACAGCACATAGCGGTACAATCAGGCCCCCTTTACATCTAACATTTGTATGCGTTTTCAGTGATCGCACAATCCACATCAAAAACCAACTGTAAGTGCACCCAAGATGCTTTGTGATCATGAACATGACCTACTTTTATCAGGTGCTAAAAGTAGATCTCATCACCTGATTTGAACAATATTCACAGCATTACTACACTGAACTGCATTTGGAATCTCTTGTTTCTATTTTCAAATTTTCACTCACGTCTCGTCTAGTCTATTTTCACATGGACACACCCTTATTCACTTCTAATCCATATTAACATCCTATACTAGCTAAATGGTTTAATAAAGGCAAACACAGTAGATAAGATCAAAAATAAAATTACATTGTTTTTTTTCTGTCAAACACATTGTTTTGCTTTTTTGAATTTTCCATAAAAAAAATTCTGAAGCTTTTTCAATTCTGTGTGAACTCAACCTAGCTAATGCTAGGTGTTAAGGGGGCATCAGAAAGAAGAAGAAAGAAAGAAAAAGCTACAACCACTCAATATAACACCCGAGGGGAAAGGAATTTAACACAATCCACAACACTCAATATAAAGCATCTGTATTCATATAAATGAGATATTGAATAAGCACAGAAAACACTTTAAAACTCTTTGTATTATTAGACACGACATGGATATTGATAAATTGCCTTCAATGCTAAAGCAAAACCAGTCAAAAACAGCACTGAACTCCCATCCATATAAAACACACACAAGAAGATTCAACACAAATACAGAAGCACAGGCCTCACACAGTCCCTAATGGAAAAGACTTCACAGGGATGAGAATGTAAGTGAGGGACTAGAGATCAATCGAACAAAAGGGACAACAAAACCAAGAAACGCAGACAGACCATATGTGCAGGGGAGAGAAAAATACTTACAGAGGGAATGGTGACCGAGGTATAAGTCGCCCCAGCCCCCCCCCCCCCGAGGTGAGGAGGGAATTTTGTATTTAAGGTGGTGAGGGGGAAAAACAGGGAAAAAAGAATAAGGGAAGAAATATTTGCATCCCATAGAGTCTTTAGTGAGATTTTAAGTTTGGTACCCATATGGCAGAGAAGCAAATGATCTGCATTACAATAGTATGAGTCTTTTGCACAAACACAGCTAGACATCTACAACAATATAACACTTTTCACTTACACATGCAGATCCACCATATGGGTAGCAAAATATAAAGTGCTCATTACAGGCTTGTGACACGAGGATAAACACAAACACACACTTGACTACACAAAATGTAGGCTCTCAGAGATGGTTCTGACCTTTCTTAGAACTTGATGGACTGAGCAAGTATCTGAATTGGCCAGTAAATAAATCTGCAGCATTAGTGCAGCTCTGTGCAAAACTCTGAAACAAATTAATCTCCCTTATGCACTCTAGATCTCTGTTGTTGTGTACTGTCCATGCTAATTGGCAGGCCTACATATAATCTCTGCCAGAAGCTTTGAAGAACTCAAACAGCCAAACAGCCATAATTCACAAAGTTCTATAATCCCCTGCACCCTGTGTGCTTGTCTTTTAAACATTTTAGCTAATTTGATGCTGTCAGCAACCAATAAATGTCTAGCACGCTCTATTCCATTTAACACCATTTAGTATACTTAGATTCATTCCACAGATTTTATCCCTCAAAAAGGGTCAGAACTGCACAGAAAATGTCTGAAGTATTGTAACAACTATCATTCAAACAATTTTGCACATTCATAACACGTTTAAAGCCATTTCACAATCTCTCCTAAAGAAAATGTGGACAAAGATTATATCTGGGCCTATAGATACAGTCATGGTCAAAATTAAATAGAGGATCCATGGAAACCACATACGACGTAGATACAATGGGGTCGAAAGGAATGGGCTGTTTGAAATAAATAAATCGCAATGTTGATAAGGTAGATGGTCAATCTTGTTAGTTTGAGTAAAAAATTCACAAAAATCTAATCTTTCATTGGATAATAAGAATTTAAAATAGGGGGAAATGTCATTATGACATAAATGTTTTTCTCAAATACACGTTTGAGAAACGTAACTAATTGCGTTACTTTTTAATGAAAAAAAAAATGATAATATTTCCCATGAATAAATGGGAAAAAAGTAACTTGCATTAATTATTTGAAAAAGTAGTAAAAGTAACTTAAATTAAAAAGTAATGCGTTACTTTATTAGTTACTTGGAAAAAAAAAGTAATCTGATTATGTAACTTGCATTACTTGTAATACTCACACTGATACTATCTTACTTATCCTTAATTGAAACTGTTCCTGATTATATACATATAAAACTCACTTTTTGGTGGGGGAAAATTGGCACGCAAAAAAATCTAAACTGTGAGCCCAGATGAAATCCTTAATGTTGAGCACTTTATTACCCATAAACACACTTTATCATCTTTATAATATATCAGGTATAATTGTATTATTTATCACTTTGTTGTAATCAAAAGGAATATAATTAAGGATAATAATTAATCCTACCAAAAAAAGGGCACAAGTATGTTAATGCCACACAATCACATATATATAATAGATATATATATATATTATATATTATATATATAACCTCACCATTTTGTAAATCTTTTTTATCATCTTTTCATGTGACAACACTGAAGAAATGACACTTTGCTACAATGTAAAGTAGTGAGTGTACAGCTTGTATAACAGTGTAAATTTGATGTCCCCTCAAAATAAACCTCAAAACACAGCCATTAATGTCTAAACCGCTGGCAACAAAAGTGAGTACACCCCTAAGTGAAAATTTCCAAATTGGGCCCAAAGTGTCAATACTTTGTGTGGCCAGCATTATTTTCCAGCACTGCCTTAACTCTCTTGGGCATGGAGTTCACCAGAGCTTCACAGGTTGCCACTGGAGTCCTCTTCCACTCCTCCATGACGACATCACGGAGCTGGTGGATGTTAGAGACCTTGAGATGCTCAATAGGGTTTAGGTCTGGAGACATGCTTGGCCAATCCATCACCTTTACCCTCAGCTTCTTTAGGCAGTGGTCGTCTTGGAGGTGTGTTTGGGGGTCGTTATCATGTTGGAATACTGACCTGCAGCCCAGTCTCCGAAGGGAGGAATCATGCTCTGCTTCAGTATGTCACAATACATGTTGGAATTCATGGTTCCCTCAATGAACTGTAACTCCCCAGTGCCGGCATGCACTCATGCAGCCCCAGACCATGACACTCCCACCACCATGCTTGACTGTAGGCAAGACACACTTGTCTTTGTACTCCTCACCTGGTTGCCGCCACACACGCTTGACACCATCTGAACCAAATAAGTTTATCTTGGTCTCAGACCACAGGACATGGTTCCAGTAATCCATGTCCTTAGTCTGCTTGTCTTCAGCAAACTGTTTGCGGGCTTTCTTGTGCATCATCTTTAGAAGAGGCTTCCTTCTGGGACGACAGCCATGCAGACCAATTTGATGCAGTGTGCGGCGTATGGTCTGAGCACTGACAGGCTGACCCCCCACCCCTTCAACCTCTGCAGCAATGCTGGCAGCACTCATACGTCTAATTCCCAAACACAACCTCTGGATATGAAGCTGAGCACGTGCACTCAACTTCTTTGGTCGAACATGGCGAGGCCTGTTCTGAGTGGAAACTGTACTGTTAAACCGCTTTATGGTCTTGGCCACCGTGCTGCAGCTCAGTTTCAGGGTCTTGGCAATCTTCTTATAGCCTATGCCATCTTTATGTAGAGCAACAATAATTTTTTTCAGATCCTTAGAGAGTTCTTTGCCATGAGGTGCCATGTTGAACTTCCAGTTACCAGTATGAGAGAGTGAGAGCGATAACACCAAATTTAACACACCTGCTCCCCATTCACACCTGAGACCTTGTAACACTAAGGAGTCACATGCCACTGGGGAGAGAAAATGGCTAATTGGGCCCAATTTGGACATTTTCACTTAGAGGTGTACTCACTTTTGTGGCCAGCGGTTTATAACATTAATGGCTGTGTGTTGAGTTATTGTGAGGGGACAGCAAATTTACACTGTTATACAAGCTGTACACTCACTACTTTACATTGTAGCAAAGTGTCATTTCTTCAGTGTTGTCACATGAAAATATATAATAAAATATTTACAAAAATGTGAGGGGTGTACTCACTTCTGTGAGATACTGTATATACACAGTTTATACACATAAATACACACACAGACACATGCAGTTAAGGGAAAGATGTACTATTGCTATTGTTGAGTTAAAGGGGTTAGAGTTCATGACATTTTGAAGACATACTAACCAATGTACTTGACAAAAAGTTGTGAGATTGTAATTTTATGAATGAACAGACAGAGATATGCACATAAACAACCATCTATCAATGATCCGCCACCAATAACTAACAGAAGCAGTCTAGGGACTAACTAGTCCCTAAAGTACATAAAATGCAACATTTAATATGTTATCAGCTGTCAGAGAAACAATATGGCTGCCATTTGAACACTGTGAACCTCTGTAGGATGTTTAGGCTTTCACGCTTGCTCATTTCATGCTTAAACAGGCTTGCCTTCCTAACAGCGGTTTCTCAACAGGGTTGATCTTAATTTAGCGTTCAGTGGTGCTTCTCTGTGGCATGTAATGCAGCCACTTCCCAGTAAATCTAAAGCAGAGGGGGGACATGGCAAGCTTTAATCATGCCTCAGCAAGCCTCATCCTTTTTTCATCACCCTCCTTTAAGAAGCAAGGATGCGTTCGTGCCAGTTCTACATTCTTCTGTCATGCAAGGAACGGAAAGCAGGAGGCACTCTGTATTTTAATATAAGGCGTTTTTCTTCCTCATTTGCTCACTACTTCTCTTAAAGGCTTTTAGACTAAAGGGTTTGTGGAGGACAGCTATGGAGGACACTAACACTAATCAGACACATCTTTCCCATGAGCCCACACAGCCTCAGGACTGAGTGTGAGGGAAAACAGGCCGGGGCAGGCGGAGCACACTATACCATGTCTCTTATAGATGGGAGGCTTCCTGTAGATATTGGGCTCCCCTGTGGCTGAGAAGAAAAGGAGAGATTAGAAATAAAACATGGAGGACATGTAAGTGACAGGCAGAAGAAAGCACGGGGCAGGATATGCTTTTTTGTTCTTCCTCTTCAGGCTTCCAGGGACCTTTAGGGTAAGGTAGGGGAGAGTGGAACAGTTGAAGAGAACACAAAAATGGAGTAGAGCCATACTATAGATGTATAGTATAGGCAGAGTCAACAGTTACAGGGACTTTGATTCATTAACAAGACTTTAATTTATAGTCAAATATACTGCTGGATGAATATGAAAGTGATGACAGCAGCCAATGAGGTGTAGAGGCCTGGCCTACCTGGCACATGGAAATGCTTGGGAGCTTGGTTTGTGGTGGGCGTGCTGGACCGGGCATCTAGCTGATTGCAATAGGGTGAACTTCTGCCACTCTCAGTGCCTGCAGCAAGCCCCAAGCCAATGACAGTAACAGAACCAGAGCATGAGTGCACACGTCCTGTGCGCCCTAACTACACACACTCAATCATCACACTGGCGATCATCAGATCAATGATCCAAGATTAGCCAGGCAGGGACAGTATGCATTTCAAAACAGAAGAAAAGACATACTGTGCCAGACAGAGGGGTGCATAGGATGTGGGTGGAATGGCAAGACAGGCTCCCAAATAACATATCCCACATGAAAAGCCTATATAGCTTATTTTGATTAAAGTCAACATGAAATCTCTTATTGTGGTCTTACTGTAAATAATTCATCACATTCTCATCATTTAAAAAATGTAATTCATCAAAATTTTGTAACTTTTTGGGTGACATCACAACTCGAAGAGCCAATCAATTCCAGATGGATAAAGTCCTGTCTTTTCCAGTGTGTTTCATTAATTTAAATAAAACAAAAATAAAGAAACCAATGAAAACTGAACTAACTGAAATAAAATAAGTTTAAGCTGAAGCACGAAAAGCACTAAAAGGCTACAAGTGAAATAAAAATGAATTAAATTAAGCTAAATAGAAATACAAAAATAACAATAACTATAAAATAAAATAAAAAACCCCGACAAAATTACTAAATCTAAAATTTACTAAAAATAAATGCTACTTCAAAAATATTAATAAATACTATAATAGTATGCAAATAATACTGGTCCTTTCTCTTTTTGTCACTGAATGTCCCATTTTACTTCTAAAAAAAAGTCACAATTCATGTTGACTTTAAAATCATTATCAGTCACTACACTCTACAAAGGGTACAAATGCTGTCACTGGGGTGGTACGGTTTCAAAAGGTATTCCTTTTTACCATATTTACCCCTAAAGGCTGCATAACGATACCTTAAATGTACATATAAGTATCTAAAATGTACAGTTTGCAAGGGTACTGCCCCAATTAAAGTTTTTGTACCTTTTTTTCTGAGTGTTTGCTATGTAACTGGAAACCACATTTTATAAAACGTATAAAGAAGGCAAAGCAAGAGGAAGGAATATATAGTATATTTTTCCAATATACTGCATATTCAGTATAGTTCTCAAGCCATTCCTGCTGAAAAGACCAGCTTAGACCAGTATGTTGGTTCAATCTGGTTAGCACTGGTCCACTATCCATGTTGTTTACCAGCAACACATGCTGGTCAACTTGCATAGTCTTCTGATGAAGCTGAAAGCTGGTTACACCAGCATCCCATATATCAGGGATGAGAGTGTATTTTTTATTATTGTACTGCTCAGCAGAAGGGACTCACCATATCTGTAGTAGTGCTGTGGAGAGCGGGGCGTGATGGGAGACATGCCCTGTCTGCTGTAGGTGGGGGAGTCTATGTACCCCGGACTGGAGGATCTTCTCATCCTTATGTCCATACTATCATACATGTCCTAGTCACATAAAATGTCATTATTCATTACTATGACTGTGAGAATCTCTCACTTTATTTACTCAGTGACTGAATGATTCATAGAGCAACAACTGTCAATTTAACACACTTAATCGCTACTTTAGACAGATTGATAACTTTTTTGCAAAATATATTGCTGTTGACTTATCTAGAGGTTGACCGATATGACTTTTTCAGGGTCGATGCTGATTATTACAGATCAAGTAGACTGATAACTGATATTTTGAACTGATATGTATGTCTGGTGTAAAAATTCAAATTAATGTCAAAATTAAGAATAAAAAGGGCTCTGACAAAAACTTTCTTTAAATGCTTTTAAATTATTTTATCGGCAAATAGGTTTTGAAAATGACCAATACTGATAAACCATAAAAATGCTTAATATCGGTGCCGATAATCGGTCGACCACTAGACTTAAAGTAAATTTAAGTCAAAACTTTTACCTGAGAATAAGGGGAGAGCGTGCCCAAGGACTGTGTAGACAAAAAAGGAGAAAGAGTCAGTACAACAGTAAATCAGAGATAAACCTTTAGTCTCTTCCTCCATGACATCTGATGTGTAAGGGAAGTGAAAAGAGCAAGGGGGCGGAGGTGAAGGAGCCACTGTGATCAGACCAACCTACTCTGTATCTCCTCAACATTATCTATTCAGCAAGCATAAATTCAAGAGATAGCTCACCCAAAATTGAAGATCTTGCCACTTATTCACTCTCATGTCATTCAAAACTCTATAATTTTTCTTCTATCAACAACAAACAAAATTATTAAGGAGTTTGTGGTCACCGTTTACTTCAATGTAAAAACCAGAGCAGCATCGACATTCTACTAAACATCTCCTTTTGTGTTCAACAATCATCATACGGTTTTGAAACAACATGAGGGTGAGTAAATTTTATATATTTTTTTTTTCATTTTTAGGTGAACTATTCCTTTAAGCAACATCACATAATTCGCTAGCATTTTTCAGAGAGCTTTCCAAAAGCAAACTAAAGCAAGGTGGCTCAACCAAAATCACTATCAATAGTGGGAGAAAGGCACAAACATAGTAATTCAGCAAACAAAAGCATATAGCCAGCCAACAGATGCAACATAAATGAGAAACACAAAGCTAAGCTCGGCTAGGTCCAGGCCAGTAGATCTGGCGACAGGGGGAGACATGCTAAAAGTAGACCCAGAGTGGCTCTAGTGGTCCTCTAGGGCAGTATACCTCCCCATAGCTGAGATGCTCTAGCCTGTCATCGGAGCAGTATCTGTGACTGGGCTCATAGGACCAGAAGTCTGGCCTCTGCACTTCATAAATGGCTTTAACCTTAGGCAGCGCTGCCAAGTCTTTGTAATCAAGGATCTCGTTCTCCATTTTTGCCTGAGGAGAGGGACACACGACAGATACACACACTCACACGTCAAACGGCAATGATGACAGGCGTGTCGACACATCAACAACACAATTAAGTGTGGGAATAATCCTGCGGCATAGTTGGAACACTTTAAAGCAAGTGCTGTTAGAATACAATTGAGCTCATGATTGAAACTGTAATGCAGCACATAAATGCTATAAGAATGTCAAATGTAATTGACATTAAATAAGACTGCTTATGACTTTTTTTTGGAGTGAGTATAAAGTCCTTTGTTAACATGCAAACTGAAGGTTCTGTTTTTATTTTGGACGCATAAACTACATGACCCAAATACTATTTCAAGGAATAGTGCAACCCAAAATGAAAACCATTATCATGTACCTACCCTCATGTCATTTCAAACCTGTAAGACCACCTTTCTTCTGTCAAACTGAGAATTTAGAAATGTCATTTTCCAAAGCTTCTTATTTGTGTTCAGCAGGATAAAGAAAGTCATACTGATTTGGAACAACATGAGGGTGAGTAAATGATGACACGTTTTTATATTTGGGTGAACTATCCCTTACACTTTTAGTAGTGCCTTCCTTTACAAGTAGTCCCAGATAGAATTTTAAGGGTTTGCTTCTATTTGAATCTTATACATGTATAGTCTCACGCTTGACCTTCAGCAGAGTATGGACCTGCAGGGCTTGACAGCACATATGCTTACACTGCGTAATGCATACATCAATCCACACAGCACAAAGGTTACACACTCGAGGCGGCCTTTACTTCCACATGTGAGTTATAATGATGCCACCACTGCAGAACGCACACGAAAACATTATGAACAAGCCAATAAAATCAAGCACGGAGCCATCCATCTGGCGATGACCAATAATACTCTATCTTTTAGTATTTGACAGATGCTTTTATCCAAGCAACCTTCAGTGCATTCAAGCGACAATTTAATCAGTGATGACGTTCTGGGAAAGCAAACCTGAATTTTGTGTTTCAAGTGCCCATGAGTACTAGTGAGAACACACAGAAATCTTAATGGCACTTACCTACACGAGCAAAAAAGCGTGTGGGGTCAATAAGATTTTTTAATGCCTTTTAAAAGAGGCCTTTTACACGCAGCCAAGGCTAGGATTTATGTGATTCAAAAATACTGTAATATTGTAAGAGGAAACAGAAAATATTTGGATAAAATATAGAAGTAAACAGATAAGCTATTTCACAGAATTTGAATATGGAGTTTTTAAGGCAAGTTATTGTGGTAGAAGAGGGGCAAATAGCTGGCAGAATTGTGTGACAAGTAGGCAGCGGAGATTACCAGTGACAAAGTGGTTTCGTGGCACAGGATCCTCCGCAAGCATTCTATAGGCGTTGTAATCTGTGGGCTGACTCAAGAACAGCTCCATATATTATTATCAAGGTTGAAAAGTATTTTTGTGTTTTTTAGGATTCTTTGATGAATAAAAAAAATAAAAAGAAATAGAAACAGCATTTAGTTGAAGATAAATTTTTAATCATAATTTAATCTGTTCCTCAACATGGGATCGTTCAGTCAATTGAAAGAAATTCCCGCACACAGGTTGGTGAAATTCAACATAAGGATCAGTGAGATAAAAAAAAGATGACGGAATTTCATTTTTGAGAACGGGAATCTGTCCTTAAACCTAGAAAAAAGTTCTTGAAAGTGATGTTTGTAGAAGTCATTTGACAGCCTGTAGTCTTCACTTCAGAGATGGGACAGCGACTGGCTACTTACACAATAGGACTTGCATGGGTGAACTAATGGCTGAGCCTGGTGGAGAGATGGAGGTTTTCTGAAAGATGTGAGCGAAGAGGAAGAGAGAGACTGCTGAGCTGTAAAATGAAAACAGAATAGCTTCAGAGTGAGATCTGAAGGCATTTTAAAAATCATATAACTGTTAAAAAAAGACATTTACTCTCAGTTTCCTCTCTGCTCGAGATGCTTGTTTACACACAGGATGCCACACCTCTGAACCTGAGAAACAAACAAAGAGGAGGAGAATGTTAGATACAACGCACAAAACTTCTAATCCAGCCATGTGTTCATTCAAGACACCTTAAGATGACTTGATTTAAGACATGAAAAGAAGGGATTCTAAAATTAAGCCACATGGATTTTTTTAAAGAAATACTTTTATTTAGCAAGGACACAATCAATTGAGAAACAAAAAGTGGGACCTTTAACATTGTTACAACAAAATATTAATGAAAAATGACTTGTTATTTTGTTACACGTCTCAATGTTCATCAAAAAATCCTGAAAAAATCATCACAGTTTCCACAAATATCTTAAGCAGGACAATGGTTTCAACATACTTCAAAATATTACTGTTTTAAAACTGATAAAACCAAATGCAGACTTACTGAGAATAAGAGACTTCGTTCGAAAACATTTAAAGATCTTACTGAACCCAAACTTTTTTAATTGGTAAGATTTAAATCATATTTCTACAATCATAATCTGATTTATATTATAAACTGAAAAGATTTTTTGAGTAGACACTGGCGCCATGGCTTTTTTGAAGAAAATGTGGACCTAATGGACTTGCACTGAGATTTTTATTGTACATTTTATTCAGTTTGGCATCTTAGACCTGCCTGCCAATCATATTCCTCCTGACCTTAGTGGTGAGTTTGAGATTTAGAAGCAGATGGATAACTCAAGCTAAGGCAAATACATTTTAACGTAATCACTCTATGAAAAGAAAGGCCAGAGTGCATTCATTCAACTGTAGTATTTTAAATTTCAGATTGATGGGTTTTTTAATCCGATGCTCTGTCTCTGGCTGGCTCATTCTCTCCCTTTCTCGTTCCCTAACACACTTACACATCTCAGCGCTGAATGTGAAACAGAACAGACAAACACAGAAAAAGACCTGCGGTGCATTCTAATGTCCACCAGCCGCTGGCACTGGAAGTCATATGAGCGATCACACAGTTTCACAGAGGAAATCTACTGAATGGGGCATTACGATAAATCACGATGAGCCTCTGTGACTCTTTGGGGAATAACATGAGTTTCTTCATTAAAGTCTTCTCACTACAGCCTTTATCTCCCACATGAATCTTGCATATTGTTCATGATGTTCTGGAAATGAAGCAGATTGTAGAGAAAGGCAGCGGCTTTTTATAGAGGTAGGAAAGGCTCCTCTGCTTGTCACGAAAATGGATGAACTTGGGAACTTGCAGCAGGACCTCAGGGAAAGGGGAGAGACGACAATGAGACGAACAGTAAAAGCATGTGATTGAAGGGAATTAAGTTACTTTGAGAATTCGTGTTAGCAGGTATATAGCTAGACAAGCGGATAGAGTATAGAGTTTTTAAATATTTCTAATGTTTATTTTTAGAAAAAAAATCTATTAAAAGGGTTTTAAACTATAGTTAGACATGTTCCCACATTTTGGTAATTACAAAGCTCATAGAAAATGAATAGAAAATAAAACTTGTTGGCCTCTGTAACCTCTCCTCACCTGTGAGATACATCTCCTCTCCTTCTGTAAACATCATCTGACACCGGGCACAGCGAGCACAAGTGGGGTGGTAGTGCTTCCCTCCAGCCTGGACAGAGAAAGACAGGGACAAACAGAACGATAAGAAAATGTTGAAGGTTGCTCTAAAAGATTCTAAAATAACACGCACAGCACATAAATGCTCCACCTGTTAAACCCATTATCATGAGTTCAATAAACACAGTCAACATATACTTGTCTCAACAGTGTCCTCCATACTAAGCAACAGAGCAGTCCTTCTTTATTGCTGTTTTAATACTGCTCAAGACTCATTTGAGCTCTACAGACGTTTAATGACTCTCTTGCTCACCGTACACACATTTAAAGCTTACGCAGATCCTTCAGTGCCAAGTATCAGTAATTCAGAGAATTGTTCCCCTGGGCCAGTTGAAAAAATATGAGCTTGTTGATGGAACTGGAGAGAACAAACCCTTTTTTTAAAACATTTTCACTGTTTGTTTAGAGTTGAGGAAAGGGGACAAAATAGATAGAATAGAGATGTCACCCAAGTGAATGGTGTAAAAATTGATTCATGTATTATAATTAAATTTATATAACAGTTAATACCTGTCCTTCAATCTAGTCAAGCAGCATTCCAACAGTGCTGCTATAACAGTCCAACAGTACTGGCACTTTTCACAGTTTGTATTTACGTTGTTGCACCAGTAGGTGGCGACAATTGACTCTATTTATAAGTGAGTCATTGGAATCATTCACTCAGTTCTGATTCACTCAAAAATACAGATTCATTCTGGAACTAAACATAATGTGTTGATGAATGAATTCTTCAATTATTTAATCATTTAGTCAACTGATTTAAATCCGACAACACATGTGATTGTCTTTGTAAACAAGACATTGAACCATTTAATCACTTACTCGCAACCAATATGTTCAAAACAAATTAACTGGTAATGATTCAGCAACAAAACATATGACGGTCTTTATGAATGAACCACCAAGTGAGCCACTTAAACAATTTGTTCAAAACACTGATTCATTCAGGAACAAAACATATGACTGCCTTTATGAACGTGTCATTCAACCATTTAATCACTTACTAAACTGATTCATACACAACTGATTCATTAAGGAATGAAATGTGACTGCCTTAATTTAACAATAAAAATGTGAGTTTTTATGAATGAGTCATTGAATCGGTCACTCAAACTATTTAGTCAAAACACTTATTTATTCAGGAACAAAACAAGTGACTGTCTTTATCAGTGAGTCCTTTGAATCAATCACTCAAATGAATTGTTTAAAAACCCTAATTGATCTGAGTTGCTCAGAGACACAACCACTGATTCTTCTGCAGTGGCGGACAGTAACGGAGTAGTTTTAATTCATTACTGTAAGATCAGTAACGAATTAAATCGGTAACTGATTAGATCAGAATAAGATCTTACTTTTTACTTCACTACATTTCATGAAACATATCGTTACTCCTAATAATATATCACATGCTCCGGCATGCAGAAGCGGTGTCTGATTCAAGAACGAACTGATTCTTTAACCTTTTAAATCGGTTCGTAAATCGCACCAAACGATTAATTCACGAATCAGAATTAACCGATTGCAGCTGTTCTCGAGTCGACAACTCACTGATTCAAATGAACCATTTAGTGCGAGTCTCCAGTGAACTGAATTCAGTGTTTGAAGTAAGAACCGGGAGATCTTGTGAGCTTGCGCGCGACTGATGCTGCTAAAAGTAAGTTACTGTCGAATTTTAGGATTAATTATTGTAACTGAAAATCATATTTAGGTCAAAACTGTCCGTTGTTTGTGAACTAAATCTGCTATAAAGGGTGATCTATTTAAGCCCACTGAAATGCTTGATTGCAGACACATCAACATCAGTGTCTCTGTTTTAGGTAAAAAAAACGAAACATTAAAATGCTACGCATTTAGCCCTATGTGACGTCTGTTTTTATATTGTTTATCAACAGTATACATTTTTATATTGTTTGGATTAACTAGCCGAGTAGACACATATGAATGTTTATTCATCATAACCATACTGAAAATCAGATTTGACCATCTGATTTTCACCAGTAAGAAAAAAGGGTTTTAAAGCTTGTTGTTTTGCAGAACATCACAGTTATATATGACATGAGAATAAGGCCTGGAAGTTAGGAAGAACATTTTATGGAAAATATAATTATATTTTCATAATTGATTTTTTTCTTCTCAAACCTTGTCTGTGGTGTAAAAACACCCTGGCCAAATGCCCCCAGAGGGCAACACTTCCCACTTTGATAATTACTGTACTTACCATGTTCTGAACATCACATCCTTTCTTTCCCCCAGATGTATTCTATCTAGGTGGTTGAATAAAAATATATGGACTTTATATCTAAAAAATTACCTCAACTTAGCACCAGCAAACTTGTTAGCTAGACAGTTAGCATCAGCTAACAATATTAACTTTTTTCTCTCAGGTACATTGCAGTGTAAGCTTCACACTCTCGTCAACGTAGTCCATATCAACAATAAAAATATATCTTGACTCCATATAGTGGTTATTTAGGGAAAATCCTAGGTATTTTGAGCAGTAGGATTTAAAAAAAGATGTGCTAATATAAAATTAAATTAAGTAGCCTATATAAAATTGCTAAATAAATCTATCTATCAGTACTTTTTTACTTAAGTACATAAAAAAATCAAGTACTTTTGTACTTTCACTCGAGTAAAATTGAAAAAGGAGAACTTTTACTTTTACTGGAGTAATATTTTATTATATGTATCTGTACTTTTTTACTCAAGTACTTGATTTGTGTACTTCTTCCACCACTGTTCTTCTGTGGCTTTCTTTAAAACTATTCACATCAGAAAAACAACGACAAACAAAATAACTGACCATTATGTATCGAAAATGTAAGTTCTTAGACTAGTATGACAGTTGCTATTCATAGACAAATATCGTAAATACACCAAATGTCTCATTAGGAAGCCCTGAGAAGAAAGGGGCATATTCGAGAGGAGGCACAGAGCAGGTGGCAAAAGAAGGCCAGTTTATGAGCTAGAGACATAGTGTATGCTGTCACTGCTCCAGGAATCAGCAAGCTGTCAGTTTCTAAGTGTTCAGAGGCATGTGGTGTTACTAGGTGTCTCCCAGGGGGAATGAGTGCAAATCATACAGGCAGATAAAGATAAATAAGCCTGTGTCCCAATAGCTATAAATAACCTGACTTGAGCTCTCGCTGGAACATGGAGCACTTCACACTAGCCACTCAGACTGGGATAAGAGTAAACAGCAATGAGTTAGTGTGTGCGAGTACACAATCAGACTCAAATGTTTTTCAAATGCGTGTGCATTAGCATTAAGCTTCATCAGCTTTGGAACTCTCGGCTGGCAAATTATCTCCTTTCTTATTTGTATGTAAACTACCTCATCATGTTTCACTTCCCCTGCGACTGTCACATTACTAAAAGTCTCTCACGTTCTCTGCCTCTCTCTCCAACTCCATGATTCCACAACCCTACTCAGGAGTGTCAGAAAATAGCAAGTCAACAAAAGAAAGGGTGCCAGGGGTACCTGCCAAAATAACCACTCTTGCTTATGAAGCGTCAAAGTTTAGGCCATATTAGGCCATTCCTCTGAAGGACAAGCCACAGGGGAAGAAAACTAAAGGCAGGGCAGCCTACTGGCTCTTGATGAGCTCTATCACTCATTCCCTCAGTAACTACCCACTGAAACATTACTGGTAAGGGGTCTGAACGTTTAGCGCTCCATTTCCAACCACCTGTGATAAACTTCAACTACATTTTTTAATACTAATATAAATATTATATTACCATACAATACATATATATATTTTTGGAGGAAGGCCGAGAAAAATAAATATCAGAAGCAATAGTAACAGTGATAGTCCTCACTTGTTTATTTTCTCAAAGTGTTATCCTCTACTAGTCTCTCCAAGGTGTATTTTTTGCTGTCTGTTAACCATAAATGGTGAAAGCGTTGTGAGAGAGAAAAGAGTGTGTATTTCTGAGGGAAGAGTGCTTCAAATAGTGGTTTTATTCCCCCGTCTGTCTGGGCTTCTTAATCCATCTCCTCATTCTTAGCCCTTGATCTTTTTATAATGGAGGCTTCCTGCCTGGCCTGCTTGATAGATCAATTCATGTTCTTTTCAGGTACAACTCAATGTAATCGCTGTCTATTCAGCAGAGTTCTGAGGTAATTCAGAGTCAATAGCAATCAAAGACGAGACACTCATCACAAATAACTACTATAGTATATGTGTATAAGTAATGAGTCAATTGCTCAAGTTCAATGTTCTCTACAGGAAGTCCACAAAAGTATTTAACAGGGGGTCTGTAGACATGAATGAAACTTTCATTACATTTCTAATAAATAACACTACACTACCACTCAAAAGTTTGGGGTCAGTAAGATTTTTCTGCTGAAAACTTACTTTAAAGTCATGCAATCTAATGAAGGTAATTGTAAAAATGGTAAATACGGCACATTATAACATTAATCAATTCATTGTTACACTATGCATTTTAAATTCATTTATAATTATTTTCGACAAGAAATAATGTATTACAACGCACATTATGAATAATTATAATGCATTATACCATCTATTAACCCTTTATAATGCATTATAAATAAAGGCTTTCAGTAAAGTGTTACTGATTTTTTTATGCTTTTGAATGTTTTATACATCAAGTATTGAAAACAGTTGTACGCTGCTTAAATATTTGTTGAAAACCCAGATAGGTTTTTTCAGAGTACTCTATGAATAGAAATTCCAAAAGGAACAGGCAAGGAATGAGCATTATAAATGTTTTACTTTCATTTTTGATCAATTTAATTCATCCTTGCTAATTAAAAGTATCAATTTCTTAAATTGCATTGTAAGGTATAATATAATAGGCAGATCTAACTTTTCTGTATTGGGGGTTCCTGGCTGAGAGTCTGAGTTGGGGGGTCTATTGGACACTGGTCCTGTGGTGGGATGTAGACTCACCTCGAGCACACGTCCACTGATGTATCTGTCACATGTTTCACACTTTATCCCAAACTGGGCATGGTAGTCTGACTCACAGTAAGGAATGCCGTCTCTGCATGCAAATTAAGACTCACATGAATAATCACATTCTTATACCATTACTAAAAATAAAATACAGGTGCATAGGTTTCACAAAACCGGAAAAACCATGACCTTTGTGACTATCATTATTATTATTGTCACAAAAGTCCACAACAGGAGCACCTGCTTATCAGTAAATCAAGTTTATATGCATATACCCTTACGTTCAAAGTTATGGGTCGGTACGCTTTTTCATGTTCTTTGAACGAGAGATTCTTCTGAGCCGAGCCTGCATTCGATTGATCAAAAATACAAAAAAACAGTAATATGTAACTTCTTATCACTATTAAGAGGGTAATGAAACCCCCTGTTTCAGCACTGGTTAGTTCTCACTACAGTTTTAAAAAATGCTAAAAAAGTGGGCGTGGTGCGGAGCGGAGGGGGAAAGGGGGAGACAGACAACACACACAGCTTCGGGGTTCAGACAGTTTAATTTTGCTCCCATCAAGTTAAAAACACAAATAAACGCACAGCCATTTGCACTCTGCATCGAAAACATAAATATGAACGCACTGTTGCACCTCTGATAACCGAAGGCTTATTCTGCAGCGTTTATATAAGCCTTTTGACGGCTTGGTGTACCCGGAGTTTACGGAGGAGATGTTGCGGAGCTGTAAAAACGGTTATATCACTAAGTGAATGAATCGCGTTGTGCCGAACTTTTATTAAAAAAGCAAAAACAAACACTCTCCTTCGATCCATGAACGTTTCTCTCAGTTAATGTATGCGATCTCACAGTCTGAAGCGTCTGTCATAACAAATCAACACATGCTGTTGTGAATAATTAAGTGAAGCTCTTCTCATAGGATAGAACACGCAGTACCGTGGGATAATTTAATGAACAGACGCGTATCGATGCATATAGTCCTTTGCCACGTCACAAACGGTGACATCAACACGATGTAGATTTTAAACCCAGAAGACAAATTAGCGCAAAAAAACTCAAAATTAACCAGTTTTCTCCAACAATTAAAATTAACGGATGCTAACATTGTCTTCTATGATGTGCAAAACAAACACCTCTGCTAAAATCTCAGAAAAAGTATGTCTGGGGTTTTCATGACCCTAAATAACTATTTTCTATTTTAATATAAAAAAAATTTTTTAGCACCACTACTCCAAGTCTTTAGTGTCACATGACTTTTGAACGGTAGTGTATATATAGTGAGAGAGTGTTCACACAAATTTCTGAATTGTATATTTATCCACATATTTTATATCCATGTATACAAATGATACAAAGGCCTATTACTGGAAGGGAATGTGTAAAATATTAGGGAAATTGCTATTAAATATTTATTAAATGAACAGACTGGTTTCAAACACAAAAAAGAGGCTGCTTTGTGCAACACAATGTGTGGCTGAAAGTAAGCCAGCAGGTCAACAGAAGGAGTGTTCACTCACTTGCTAATGTACTCTCCCGTCAAGACCAGGCCGCAGGTCTGACACCTGAAGCAGCTGACGTGCCACTGTTTCTCTAACGCCAGCAGAGATTGACCCTGTTTGATCTCCTCCTTACAACCTGCACAGTCTAAAAAGAGCCATAAGGAAGAGAAGAGAGGTTATATAAGGGACTTTAGGTTCAAAAGTCTTTCCTGTGTCCAGTTGGCCTTGACAGGTTTATAAAAAAAAACATAAAATACAAATCAATAAATCGGTATTAAGGTTAAGTTAGCAGAAATAAACACACACTTTATTGAGCTGTGTAGGCAGGGTAGGCCAGCATATGATATATGGCTGTAACAGGATTTTGAGCACAGAAAGGTCAGTGCATCATTTGTTTTTATTTGGAGGATGTTCAGCTATGTTTAGATTATTTCCACCGTGACACAGAGCTCAGCTTTCTTCAGTTCACATTCACGATCAATCAGGTCAATCTTTACACAGAGATAGATGTTAACTCTTATATTCCAACAATTTCTTTCCTCCATTTCTCTGTAGCAGCTGTGATTACAAGTGCTTAAGAGAAACAGAAGATGGCTCATTTTTGTTATGTAGTAACTCATAAGTAACTTGGGAAAAAAACTGAATATGATTTTCTTGTTATTGAAACAGGTATTTCTATAAAAGGGTTTGCCAGACTTTCAAAAAGCAAATCTGGTTAAGCTCAGGCACTTAAATTTGATTATTAACACAATGCCAAGACTATTAAGAGGATTTCAAACAGGATGGAACTTCACAGGATGGAAATAAAAAGCTAAAGTAAGTTAGCCATTACTCAGAGAAGGATTGAGCATTTCATATTAAACCCGTTTTTTATGTTAGAAGGAACAGGTGGCATGGCAAAAATGGTAACCAAAGTAATTAAATTATTTAAGATTCACTATTATGTTGACTTAGTTGTGATAAAAAGAAAACTAACTAATAGGGATGCTCATTTTAACCGGTTAACCCTGTTAACAGACCGTAAGAATTTTTGACCGATTAATATAATCAGTTAAACGGTTTAAAAAGTAAATTATTTTTTTTTCAGTAGGCCTAATTTATCAAAATATTTAAAAAGATTTGCTGCATGGTTAAAATACACTACAAGAATTACAAAATTTTTGAGAGAAAAAACACGTAATCGCATATAAGGGCCGCATTTATTAGTTCATTCAGTGCCTATGCGACACAAAGTGGGTAGCAAACATATAATAACACTGTAAACATAGCTAGGCTATTTTAGTTCCCCTCACTCCTAACCTCCCCTCACAACAAATCCTTTCCATTAACAGTATTTATAAATGAACAAGAATTAAAAATATAAGAAGCTATAGCTATATAAACGACAAGCCAAAACGAATTCATTTAGGCTAAAACGAAAACTGAAACCAACGCTGGTCTCTCATTCGACAAAAACAAATGTTTCCATATTCAATCTATTTGAATGCCAAAATATTATTATGTAGCCTACTTCACTGGCGCTCCAATATCCTCGTGAAACAAAATGTTTTGCATAACATCATGACGATATGGTGATAACGCTTAACGGCACAGATTTTACTACATATTTAAACTGAGCAGTGTGTTTTTTTCCATATGTGTGACTGACTGTATTTTATTATAATAATGAACAGGCTGCACTATTGTCAAGGTAGCAAAGCTTAACTGTGTGCGCGCTTGGGGCACCGGCGCAATCACTTGAATTTTTTCCTTCTAACAGTAGAAGTAACTACTCCTTTAGTCATAAAGATAATCTGAATTGTAAAAGGTTTGCCTTTATTTGTGTATTCACAATAAAAACAAATCTTTGTGATTTTGTAAAAAAAGCCTAAAGAAAAATAGGTTGCCACAATTTCTGTCGTCTTGGTTTCCTTTTGCACAGCATGAAAATGAACCGAAACTCTGCATACTAGGCTACTTGTTGTACATTTTTTTCTTTTGTTTTCTTAATTTATTATTTAAGTAAAAATATATTTCTAGTATAGGCCTATTTATTCATTATATATAGCCAATATATATATTCTCCGTTCGCAGAAGCGTTGCAGGTGCGTGATGTGATATGATATGACTATGTGAATCCTCATGTTCTGTTGTTTGCTGCTTTTTGCGCATGTAAAATTAATCCCTGGGAAACAAATGTTAGTTTTTTTTAACGGGTCACAGACACGTATACTTTCTAATTTATTTCAATTCTAATTTAAAATAATCTTGCCGGTTAACGGTTAATAATCATTTAACGAGCGGCGGTTGTCAGTTAGGAAAAATAACCGAAATAAACATCCCTACTATCTAATATAATTTCCAATCTTTTAAAGAATTTTTTATAAAACTATATAAAAAATCTATTTATCATAGTATATAATGGAAAGACTGAGCATAGCAAAATGACCAGACATATTCCGACTCCCTACAATTGTTCACCAAAGAGCAACACAGACACAGAACTCAGATGCTCTTCACCTCGTGGCCTTTATACAAAACATCCACAGCATTTTTGCCTTTTACCCAAAAATGCTACACCACTCTAATCTGTGAACAGGGGATCTGTCCTCTCCCCTCAGACATGCAATCAATCACACAACAGCCATATGAGGGGTTTTAGCTCCCAAGCTTTTGAAAAAAAGTTATTTATATATATTATATATCTATACAAGCAACTACTGAAAACACCAAGTAGAGATGGAGAAATATGAATGAGAACATCCAAACATACTTACACACACAGAAAAAAAAACACTTTTGAGTGGCAGATTTGGCGAAATACTTACATATGATTTACTATCTAGCCTCTGCACAAAGACACACACATCTGGACCACATGTTATGCAAACAAATAGGCAAATGTTTAAATTGAAGGATGGGACTTACGACTGGGCCCGTGGATTTTGATTGGCTCATTGGAATTAACCAGCTTGAGGGAACACTGCTGACAGACACATTCTTTACCACTGAACGTCACTCTGTCCCCAATTGGAAAAGGTTTCCTAGAGAGGGAAAGACAGACAGACAGATAGACAACATGTTATTAAACTTAGCACACATGCATAAGTAAACCAAATCCTAAAATTAGTCCAAATAAAAAACGATCCACTCAAATAAATCCGTAATGCTTACAGAGAAGACTAAATTACATGGTAGAGAAAACTGTTGGCAGGTCCTCACAATGAAGGCAATCCTGACCTACACACACTCAACTAAATATCTAATACTGTTTAGGTTTCAGTATTTTAAATTGTAATACTACTCTCTTTTTACTGTATTTTGATCCAATTAATGCAGCCATGGTGAGCATAAAAGATCGTTTGAAAAACGTTTAAAAAATCTTACTGACACCAAATGTTTGTACTGTAGCGTAAATGTCTTGTAATGAAAAATCTGTATGTTCACTGACAAGTATGGTAATGGGAGCCAATTGTATAAGGATTTAACTCAAGGCACAACAGCAGGAGTTTTGTGAGAGGAGGCCCGACAGGGTTCAAAGTAACATTTAACCCCAAATAGAGTTGAGGAATGCCGCATTGCCCACAAGCATTATGGCCCAGCTCTACCTAAGCAGAGCTTCCCTTCAGACACACTGGCACTGAAGACACAAACACCACTGAAATAAAGGGACAAAGTGACTCACATCACATAATGACTTAACATTTTTGAGTGATGCGGATAATAAAGGCTAAGGTGGACAAGGTGGGATCTCTCTTCATATTAGTTATGCTGGAACAACATAGCTTTTCAACCTGGCCCTGCATGGAAATTGGTCTTTAGGCTATTCCTCACCATTATAGTCAAATCCTGTACCAAAGGCCATGTTATTTATGTAGATAAATGTATGTGTCTCTTCAGCACACATGCCCACGTCTCATGACAGCTCGCGTAATCCATTGTGTCCACACCACTGCTTTATCTTCTAAGTAATCAGCATGACTGGAAGCTTCTACACCAGGAGACAAATCCTATTACAGTAGTCTATTCCTCTACTAATGCAGCAATTATAAAACAATCCATTTACATTGAACCATGACCTTAGAGGAGCACCGGCTCTGCCACTTTACAAGATTACAGAACAGGTCCTTTAAAAACAGATCATACATTATTTCTGTCACTGTTAATATTGATCAGTTTTAACTTAGAAAGGACATTTATAGAGAAATGTCACACTTTTGCACATACACACACGCACACCAACACACTATTCACTGGGCTATGTGAAGTATGGCATGACAAACTCCTCCACAATTGAGACCACACACAAAGATGTTTTTGAAATCGAGAGTGAAGGATGACAGGGTAAGTGGGCAGACAACAGAAGCACTTACAAAGCCCGTGTCAGACACATGGGTGGAATAATTCCTTTAGTTTCTCCATTGTTTCAGTATAGCTGGTGCCAATGAGAGAAGGATCTCTGGATCTAATCTTACTTTCTCATATCCTTTATTTCCCTCTGTGTTTTATTCCTCTTTCACACAACCTACTTTATTCTATATTTATATGTGAAAACTGTGTGGGTTCCCTCATGAGGCTCTGTGCGTGTCTTTCCATGCAGTCTTTACGTGACCTTGGCATTACCGCCACATAACACTCCCTCCAGACACACACAGCACTGTCAGCTTTTCCTGCTCTTTAAAAATTTACAGTTTTCTTGTTTTGCTGCATTTATTTTGTTCATGAACACAATCTTGCAACTCTTTCAGGACATCAAAATTAGCCTGTGCCATCTACTTTAAGAATAGATGAAATCTTAATCAATATTTTTTGTACTGATAACAAGAAAAAAAAACTATAAAAAATAAATAACAAATAAAACACATTTAAATAAGGAAGAAAATTGCTTAAGATAATATTTTTTCAGACAACATATATTAAATTGAAGCTTCCCATTTTATGTTTGTACATGTATGTACACACACAGGCACACACACACACATTTTTGACTGGTAATATACTACATTTATACATATTAAATACATATAACTTTATTTATACAACATAATTTTTTTTTACATTTTGGCCATTAAATATATCATAATATAAAGGAACTGCACCTTGAATTTTTTGCAGCCTAAATAAATAAAGCTCTTTATCTCAGTGAATTGCAACAGTTCCTCAAAATATCAATTAAAGGTCCAGAATGCTGTACAGAAATATGAGTTGTACCAAAGTATACAATATATTCCTAAGGGCTGTAACATTATGAATAATCATTGACAGTGCTACTGGGATGATAGCCCACTAAAACTAGAGCACGGTCTCCACACAGATGGTCTAAATATTAAATGTAACATAATCTAGCTCTCCCGTTGACTGTTTACTTCTTGGTCAGGCCGAAACATGTTTAGGTTACTCCTGCCAAAAGCATCCCATTGGGCCATTTAGTAGCCCAATTGACAATGCAGTCCAACAAAGCAATCCCAGTCCTCCATGAAAATGCCTTTTCCTACCCACATAAATTCATCAATCGCTAACTCTCTTTCGGAGTAGTAATGAACTAAAGGAGGAGGGGCAAGTTATTTAGTGGAACTAATTTCCTTTAGATCAGAGCAGAGCAAACACACTGTAATTAATTACAAATGGGATATAACAGAGACACATTAGCAGCTAAACTCACAGCACCACAGTCCAGTAAAGTGTCCACACAAGCTTAACAAAAAGAGAGAAAAAGCATTTAAGAGAGAAGAGTGTGCACAGGCAATGTAAAATTCACATGACTGCCAATGTGAATACTAAAGTGGTAAATGTAGAAAATATCCAGTTGCATTAAACCCATTTTTTACTACAAAAAGAAATGGGATTCAAATAACAGTGTTTCAGTGTTGGGCAGACAGATAATGTGTCCCTGCAGGGATGTCTTACAGTACCTCTCATTTTCTTGCATGTGAGTCTGAGAATAGGCCACATATAAAAGACAAGAGATGGTGTTTTCCACCTCTGCCTTTAACTTCTTAATTTGCTCCTTTTGGTCTGAGGCAGATATTCACCTCTAGCCTCGGCTACTTCTCCATTTACACTTTTCTTCCCTTCTCTGCTTACTTTCTGGGCATTATTGCATATTTTGAGCTCAAAACCTCAGCTTTCTTCCGCCTTGACTCATGTTACAATACCCTGCTCAGTTCTGCATTGATCGCTCCTTCTCTATTATACTCTCTAGGGCAATTCAGTCAAGAGAAAAGAATAGAAGATGCCTACACACGGGTCCAAAATAAACACCCGTCAAGCGGCAAATTCAAGTAAAAATTGGTTTTGACGAGTACATTAAAGTTATTAAATGAAACACTATGCACTATGAATGCACTAAATCACAAGAATTAGCCTATAGTTTGAACCTGCTGTTTTAATATCTGAACTAAACAACATGAGTAAATCAAATTAAAGAGATACACATGATCTGCTAAAGATAAAACTATCTATCATCTATCTATCTATCATTTGATATATACCAGTTTACGGCTGGCAAGACTTTATGGTAAGTAGGTTTTCTCTCAATATTGGCAGGTTAATTACTTTTTATAACTAATTTGTAATTTTGGGCATATGGGTGGACATCAACCCTGACAGTGTATGTCTGCAGAAGATTTTATTTATAAAACACTGCCCTACTTGCCCTGCTTTAAGGTCAGGATTGATAAGAGAGAATGTGGCACAAGAAGTCAGACTTTACTTTTGCCTTCCCATTTTCAACATGTGGTCCACCAAATCCTTTAAATTCAGTTAAACTGAAGATATTCCTTAAGCCAAAACCTTTTCATCCATCACAGACACTGAATTTCTTTCAAAGACAATTATATAAATGTCAGCGGTCTTGGAACGTCACTTGGCTGATCAAATTAGAAGACTGGAACTAACTATTGGTTAATTGCTCAGTATATAGATGAGTGGGGGAGCATATAGCTGTCAGGAAGTGAATTAATGAGATTCAGTCATCAGCACATTAGTAAATGAGCATCATTTACCAGCATCCCACCAGCACTCCCTCACGCTTAATCTGTCTGATGGGTCTATTTCCATAATGCCACTTTAGTAGTCTGTATAGAGGGCTCACCTGCACACGCTGCACACAAAACACTGTGGATGATATGTGCGGCCCAGGGCAGAGACCACCTCCCCTGAGATAAAGTCCCCACAGCTGTCACACTTTGTGCCATACAGGCGCTGGTAGTCTGCTGTGCAGATGTACTCGCCACTCTTCTGTAAGAATCCGGAATGTGCCAAATCACAGCCACACACTGGCAGAAAGACAGAGAGAGAGAGAGAGAGAGACAGGAAGAGAAATCAACATGATGAGATTATTTTTCCGTTTTATTTATAGGAAATGACAGGGAGGGAAAAAAAAGATTGGGATCAAGGAATGTTGCAAGCCAGGATTGAACTTGTGATGTCTATATGAGCACCATGGCTCAACATGTAGTAATAAGGCTTGCATTCAAGATGAGATTTCAAGATGACTTTCAAACAGATGTAACAATAAACAGCTACAAACGCTTTCAGTTTGAAATGTCTTTGGTATGCTGATCATAAAATTACAAGTGACACATAAACAGCCATTTTTAAATGTCAGTGTTTGTTGAGGGTAATACAGAGCAATGTTATGATAGTTAATTAAAACTAAAACCATAAAATAGTTTTTGTCACTTGAAATGAAATAGACTTGAACTGAAATTAAATAAATTATTTAAATAAAAAAATAAGCTTATTTTATTTAAGCGACAGTAGTTGACAATTTGATCAAGCAAAATTTGTCACTTTTATTTAGTTTACCTTGATGTACTAAAATAACTAAATCTGAAACTGAAATAAAATGTGAACGAAAACTATATATATACATATTTTAAAAAGCATTATTAAAAACATAAAAAAATGAAAACAAGGAATAGAATATTTGAGTCTACTAATATTAAAGCAAACAACCTCTTAAAATCACACCCCACATAAATTAGATCCAGCAAGATGGTCATGGAATGAGGATCTGCTTGGCTTCCTGCAGTACTTAAAAGTAATCTGAGGATAATTCTATTAGAACAAAAGAGGAAAAGCACTGTCTGAGCATTTTATTTCAGCTGGGCCAATAAAGTGTCACAGCAACAAACATCAAACACACCACAAAGCAATATGGCAATGCCTTTAGCTTCCTCAGATTCATGGCCACACTGGAAATCTGGAATTGGAAAGTAAATCTTAAAAATATTTGTTTAGGACTTTGGAAAAAAAATAGAACAAAGAAAGCCATGATATAAAACAAATCAGAAAAATACAAGATTCTATTTGTAGCTCTCTAATCAAATAAGCACATTTGTGACGCTGATCACGTGACCTTTGTACAGATGGTCAGATGTTCTTACTTCCACTGAAGCTCAAGACACTGAGTTGAACATGATCATCAGGTTTTACACTAAGATCTGGAGTTCATGCAGCTCAAGTACTGCTGGCATTAAAGCAAATGGAGGACAAAGTACTGCATTCTGAAATGTATGTACATTTTAGTTGAAGTTTCAATCTAATTGTTGTTTGATTGCTGATTATATCATTTGTAATGAAAAACTGAATTCAATTAGACATAGGGGGAAAAAAACAATCGGTCCCTCATTGTCTATGAGGCACAAATGTGGAGATGACACAAAGCACAAAGTGAGAGAGAGGATTGATTGCATAATCTGAACTAAAGATGGCTTGGGTGCTTGCTGACGTACTCACTTACAGGAAGTGCTGCATTACGAGGAGCAGTGTGAAAATTATGAGACAACAGCCACATAGGTTCTCCAACTTAATTACAAACTATAGACTGTCACTGTACATGTACTGTAGTGTCATCCATGGGGTAGCATCGACTGCTAAACAGGTATCATGACAGTAAAAACACATGGATTATGTTACGCAGTAGTACAGTAAATGCTCTGCGGTAAACAAAAAAAGGTGCTGGCATCATTATTACAGCTAATTTAATCTACTTATCTCAAACTGAAGCTATAAATCTTTTACAATGTAGGGATTTTCATGCCTCCCAGAGGATTCCTTTCAGGTTTTCCTAATAATGAGGTGGTAATGGGAAATGGATTGTACTTTGAAGAACATCTTCCTGAGGAAGCATGGGTGAATACACTTAAACATACATGCAAACTAACAAAATAAAAACATTCAACAATAAATGAAAAGGGACAAAATGATGCTGGCTTGTGAAAAACTTGACTATTTATTTTTATTTATTATTTTTTTTAAGCAAGTAAATATTGTGGATACTTTTATATTGGTGCATAGAAAAT
The DNA here is from genome assembly GCA_018155175.1 of Sinocyclocheilus anophthalmus. NCBI lineage: Eukaryota > Metazoa > Chordata > Actinopteri > Cypriniformes > Cyprinidae > Sinocyclocheilus > Sinocyclocheilus anophthalmus. Next base: position 239,367 of record JADLZN010003114.1, on the reverse strand, counting down.
AAAATCTTTTAAATATTCTTGTATTTACTTAAAAATAATGAAAAACTGTGAAATATAAGTGAAAAACGTGCTGTTTTTGAGGTTTTTAACTGCAATAAGGGCTGTTAGAATGATGGTTTTTCTTACTGAAAAGAAAAAAAATATCCAATATATAATAGAAATATTATGTGAGAAACTTGTTTAAAAATGAAGACCACTTATTAAAGTACCACAGTGGTAACATTGTACAGTGATAATATCAGATGACAATACTGAATGATTACCATATTCAAATATGATGGCATTTACGTGATACTTAAAAAAAAGTATGAAATTATGGTACATGTCCAAAGCACTATGACAATACAATTTTATACTACTGACACATATTAGGTGAGATTACCTTTGGTTTTAAGCCTCTTACATTGTGACAGATATACGTAACTCTTTAACAAACTGAACCCCGTGTGAGATGTGACACTGCTGCATGCAGCATGACCGTTCCAGCATGCATGCCAGAGATCTCCCAGATCTCAGCAGGAATTCATATGGCATACTGATACTACATTATACACACACATGTGCACACACACACACATGCACACACACACACACACACACACACAGTCTTCCCAGCCCTTAGCATCCATCATCCTTGCAATGACAGCTGTTATTGGCTCGTGGAATTGGCAATGATTGCCTTTTGCAAAATGTGTCACTGTACTGTAAATCATTCATTCAAAGTCAAACATCCTCCTAAGTCATTTGCATGTCCTGAGTTCTAAGGAGAAAGGAAAGAAATAAGTACTTCTGCTGAGAAACTCAGAAAGACCATTAGGAGAAGTAACGGTAAATTAGGGGATGAAATCTGATACTCGCTGATTATGATAACACCTCTGTGATTCTCATTGGTTGGCTTCTGACTGATAGAAACCATAAGAATGCACGAGTGAAAAGACTTTCTCAGTGCGCTCATCTGTCCTGATGCTATCACAATGTCACTGAACTGCTGCTGTGACTATGAATAGCTACTCTTGGCAATATATCAAAAATTCACAATATATTTGCATTGCAATGATTTTGCTGGTAATATAAAAATTTACAACAATCTTCCACATGGACATTAATTTTCCTAAAACCTGTGTCATTAAACCCTTCACGACCTTTCCTTTTGCGTGTGAGTATGTCAGAATTAAGACATCTTAATATCTCTGATTTAAACAGTGACAAAAACAGTGTTAGATTTGGTCATTGATTAATTTCCCTGAATCAATTCAATTTTTCCAAAGAACCAATTAAATTAATTTGTTTACTGAAAAATGTTCACAGAAATGGAAACACCTTTTCATAATTTATTTAACCTTTATTTTTATTAATATGATTCTCTCTCTCTCTCTCTCTATCTATATATATATATATATATACAGCAATTGTTCCCCAGTACAACCAATATCTTAAGAAATAGCAGAGATCACTCACAGATTGGCACTGCAGGCAGCAATCTGAAGACAGGTCTGTCTAAACACTTGAAGAGTTCAATGGTTTAATGATCACAGATGAAAATGCTTATAATGTTAAATTATAGATTGCCATATACTGTGATTATGTGTATATTTTAGGTCATAAAAAGAATATTACTAGTGAATGAAAACCTTAACTCTATAAAGGAATAGGCCTATGTGAATCAAGGCACAATGAATGAATGAAAGAGGCCAAAAGACTTATCAGAAAAGTTATATTGCCAGTAGGCACTAAAGACTGCTGTGAAATCTTCACTGTGGGCCAGCAGCTTCAACAGAACTGGGATTTCTACAGAAATCTGGAGTCTTTGGCAGTGTAACCACATGTGCAGGGAAATTATAGCCCGTCTGTGTGTCTCTGTGTGTGTGTGTGTGTGTGTGTGTGTGTGTGTGTGTCTATATAGACATGTCAGGCAGCCGCATTTCAGACAACCACAAAACAATGGCATGTTGCTTTTCATGGCCCACTGGATTGAAACCTGCAATAAAGAGAAAATTCTAGAACCATTACATTGAGCTTAATGGAAAATTAAAAAAAAAAAACTCCCAAGGCCTTTTCAACTCAAATAACTTCCAGAGACAGACCATATTAACATTTCTGCGTCAAAAATACAAAAAAGCATGAACTGTAATACCACATGAAACAAATGCTATAAAGCAGTCATAAACAAATAAGAGACAGCAGAACCAAAAGTGCTTTCTCATTTGGCAGTGGCTGTGTCAAGCCTAGAGCCTATTCTCTAAATAGTATTTCACTACAGCAACTCACAAAAAGTACCTAACTAGCACTGAAGCTACAAGAACTAGGGCTGCCCTCGTTTAAAGATTTTTCTGGTCAACTAGTAGTCATTAATTTTTAAGCATTAGTCGACTATTAGTCGCACCTTTATTAATAAATAATATAAATCATAATAATGAGCCTTTAATTGCCTACATAGCCTAATAAGCACTCAAGCGCACACAAAAAAGGCTTGCCACAGCGCACCGGCAAATATAATAATTATGAATGTGTTAGGGAAAAACAGCAAGTACACTGCATTAATGTTTTGATAATTTTGATACCTCGTGCTTCTGTTTTCAGTTTAATAGTATGAAGTCACCCCCCCCCCCCCCCCCCCCCCCCCCCCCCCCCCCCCCCCACCTCGCTGACTCATCTCTTCACTGACTTGTTCATCTCCGCCTATGCGCCTGTATGCGTGTTTCATACAGATTACATAATCTGAGAATTTTAGTTTTCTATTTGAATTGGTTCATTTAAAAGTTTCACTCTCTAGATATATTTTCATGTCTGTAATAAGTCAAGAATACACAGAGTTTCGAAGTGAGTCCGAGACAGCAGAAAGCACATCCTGTTTGATTTCATTATTTTACAAAAGCACAACGTTTCGTTGTTATTCTGAGTGCACACGAATAAACATAAAGTCTTTACAGATACAAAAGATGCATAACTCTTATCTGTATGACCAAAAATTACGAAGTATTTTAAGAGCAAATGATCACCCCGGCGCCTCCATCTGTCCTGCAGTGAGCCCAAGCGTGCGACTGGTCCGCTATGGCTGGGTGGTATGACCAAAAATTTATACCACAGTATTTTTTAAAAATTATACCGGTTTCACGGTACATGAAGGTATTTTTTTTTCATGCATGACCGGGTGTTAACCCTATTTTCTACTGATTGAGAGAGGAAATACTGTAGTATATTGACTTAGAATGCCCTATTTTTACTGTCATGATGAGTGAATATTGTCAAAAAATACCACACTAAATAGTAACTAAACATGACCCCTTTTAATACATGTTAACCAGGATTCACTCTCATTTATAATCGTGGCATCGTCTGATAAAATCTACATGCATCTACACTAAAGAGCATCTATGCGGTTGTTTTGGCTATGTTACTTTTTTGTCTCATGCAGCGCACTGATTGCGTCTGAGTAACAAACTAAAAAAATAAAAAATAAATAAAGTGCATGTGATATTAACAGACGAACTACGCTCATATTTATAATTCCAAACTATCAGTAAGTGACAGGTGCTAGGAAATGCTGTTTTGTACTCCTTTATTGACGAGTCAGCTGCGGTGAGGCCAACTGAATTCGCTGCTTCTCTGCCGCTCGCTGCACAGAACAGACGCTGAGAGAGGTGACACTTCTACGGGAAAGTCAGACCTCGCATTCGTGGGACAGCACTGGCGAAATTTTCCAACTGAGCCATAGCTAAGGTTTATCCAAAAAGTTGCTAGGTTTGTCAGTATGAATATTCTATGGAAAAAATCTGCTAAAAGGGTCTGAAAGTTGCTCTATCTAGTGCTAAAGTCGTGCTCGTGTGTGTGTGAGACGTGGGAGTTGATGGCAGGGGGCGGTGGATATTTGTTGGCGGTCAATGTGGATATTGTGGATTAGTTCTTCTGTGTCATCATGTTCTATTATTTCTACAGCTTCAGTTTCGGAACTTTTATGCTTAGTAACACATACAGCTGTTCCCTCACCACGGTGCAACAGCGAAAAGGGACCCCTTTCAAACAGTGTCGCGTTCCGAATGTTGTTTAAGTGACGGTATTGCGGTATTTTAAAAATTCATATCATAGCAAAAATAAAAACCGGTATTCGGTATGAACCAGTATACCGCACACTATTCATCTTCCACACCTCCCCACAAACAGTGACCAGCGACTTGTTCTAGGCTAACATTAATGAGCTTACATGTAAAGTTTCTACTACATAATATTCAGATGATACCATATTTGAGGTCGATGAGGTTCGTTGACATATGTCCTGCCCGATTTACTATTTGCCACTAGCGCAGCCGTTTAACGATTTTGTCCTTCACGGACTGCGGATTTCGTCCACGTCGTGTGTTTTTTTTTTCTGCGACGAAGCGCCTAATAAAATTTGGTATACCAGCCTCTTCGCGTCGACTAACGGTTTAGTCGCCTATTGGGGGCAGCCCCTACCAGAAGATTTTTTAAACCCTTGCACTGCTGAAAATCCTAACCTCACCCAATAACCAGCCTTTTAACATGCTTGTGAATCACTTTCCAAGAGTTTCTTGATCCATTGAGCACATTTTGAATTTATTTTTGGGGGCACTGATTTCCGCTGACTGATTTTACGCCACCTCGTTTTTAGGAAAACATTATTGTAAATATCTTTTGGCAAAACTGAGGTGCTTAAGCTCAGTCTACAAGGCATAAGATCAAGAACTGCACAAGGCCAATGTGTGGGGGGGTAACAAAGTAACTCACTTTTAGTCCAATGGGATGACATTAACTAGCAAAAAGAAAATCCTCTGTGTGTCAAAATGGCCAGAACACAATTTGAGGGTTTAATGACTATCCAATTCTGTCATTTATAAAGTGTGACGTGACATGTGGCCATACTAGGAATTAGTGCTCTGCATTTAACCCATCCAAGTGCACACACAGTAGTGAGTAGTGAACACACACACACACTCACACACACCGTGAACACACACCCGAGCAGTGGGCAGCCATTTTTTTTATGCTGCGGCGCCCGGGGAGCAATTGGGGGTTCGGTGCCTTGCTCAAGGCACCTCAATCATGGTATTGAAGGTTGGGAGAGAGTGCTGTACATTCACTCACCCACCCACAATCCCTGCCGGTACGAGACTCCAACTTTCTAACCATTAGGCCACGACTTCCCCAAATTAACCTCCACTAAAACACAAGAGGATTTTTACAAGAATGAACATTGCTCACACTTAGGATGACAGCCTCAAACTTTAACAGGTATTTTTTCCAATATAAAAATATTTAAACTGAAAAATACAGTTAAATTAGAAGCGTTCCAATGGTAATTGTCTCCATTTCAAGCACAATATGTGCTACTTCTGACCTGAATATCAGAGAATTGCTGCTGTTTAGTGAAACAAGGACTCGTTATCCCATCTATGATGCTGTTGGCTCATGGAGTTCCCAAACTGACAGTTCCCTCGCTCGACTGTGTCGAAACGCTACGGGAACGCATTCAGCATGACCACGCTCTGAATCACATGTCTAATCTGTCTAGTGGCTGGGCGAGATGTCACGGGCAGGTTGACGTAGTGACCAGAAAGCATAAAAGCACGTGTGGTGAAACCGGCGTCAGCTTTCTGTCATTCAGCAAGCGCTCTGTTTGTGTGTCAGTCTGATATCTGTTTGTGAGTCTTATTTAGTGTTGTCTGTCATGAAATCTCAAGACAAAACCAGACACCTAAGGCGAGGGCAGGCAGCGTTCAGTCTGTGTGTTTCGCCTTCCCGTGTTACTTTACGGGTGGGGATACACACAGTTTGTTTGTTGTCTGCTTGGGAGCAAGCACGCAGAGTCAGCTCTCGGAAAAAAAGGAGCTGTTGGCCCGTTTTGGTAGCGTTTGTTACTGCTTTGCTTCTCTCTCAGAGGGCTCTCTTTGAGGAGAGTGCCTTCACTAGCGTTCCTCGCGGTGCCGGCCCCGCTTTCGCCGAGGCGGAGCGGCGGCTGTGCTCGTGGGTTTCGCATATGGATCCGGTGGAGGGAATGTAGACGGGCGCGTCCCTATCTACTTCCTTAACCACCAGATCCGGCGCCCGCTATTGGGGTTTTGGAAGCCCGCGCTGTGGTACTTCCCCCCCGGGGCGAGGACGCGACGCTCCGCCTGTCTTTCTCCGAGGAGATTGATACGGAGGACGTCAAAGAGTTCGCCAGTTGCACAAGCATCAGTTACACAAGCATATTATGCCTGATATTATAATGAGCCACATTAATGGGGAGCGGAGCTCGCGTCAGTCTGCTCTCGGGGGGCGGATTGTGCTTTTACCGCTGTTAAGTGCTCCGCTCTCGCCGGGCACGCTCCGAGGAGTGTGTCCGTGCCTGTGATCTTGCGTTTGCGGTCCCGCTGCTGCTGAGGCACGGCGGCGACTGAGATCGCGGGGATAGCACATGATCTGGCGGACGGGTTGGAGACGGCTCTTCATATCTCCACCCGTGTTCCCTCGATCTAGAACTCGTACTCGAGGCTTGGAAGCCCACGCTGCGGTTCTTCCCCCTCTGAGTGAGAGCTTGCTGATGCGGCCATCTTTCTCTGAGTAGATTGACGTTGTTTGTGTGACTGAGCAGCTCCTGCGCTGCCGAGGCAACGCTTATATTACATCATTCGGTTTTTGATGTGAATCTTACTCACCAGACCGTATTTACCCCTCTGGTTGTTGACTGCATTTAATTCTGAGGAATAAAATGAAGTATTTATCTGACTATGAGAAGTTAGATATACAGGGGCACTTGGGATAAAAAATGAATAAATTTTCTCGAGTGAGAGCACGAGTTTACTTCTCTTCCTCTGAGGAGGTTGAGGCGGTCAGCAGGGGCTGCTGGGCGGGAGCAGTCCCAACCTACCATGTTCCAGCTCGTCATTCTGGGGGCGTCACTTCTTGTACTCAGCAGAGTCTAGAGTCACAGTGGCTCTCCCAGGCCGAAGGCTTATAGCGGTAGGCGGTTCTGCGGACCGTCATTCTCGCTGGATAGTCTTCATCGTAAACGTCCTGACGCCTAAGGCCTAGCACTTTTTGAGGGCAAGCTCCCTCTGGGGAAGAGCGGTTTACACTGCATTACACGGTGCCCGTCTCTCCTCAGTGCCCTCAGGAGATCGGTCTGCCAACCCTGCCGGTGTTCCAGGGCGCAGCGGTCTCCGGCGAGCGCTTCTCTCAGTAGCAGTACTAAGAGGCTCGCTACCTCTACGCAGGTCTCTAGAGCAGCTAGTACGGTCGTCCAGTGCCGGTCCGCCGCTTCAGGGCACCGAGCTAGCTGCTCTATGTGCACCAGAGGCCAGTCTCGTGAGACTAGTTCCTTTAGTATGTCACCTGGTGGTGTGGGAGCCCCTGCCAAGTGTGCCTCATTGGGTCCTGCCCCGAGCAGACTCTGGTTCTATCTTCCTAACACGACGTGGGTCTGAGGGCCCATTTTCAATAGAGACTTCAGCATGAGAGTCTGATGCTGTGGCTCAGGACCTCGGAGGGCAGGTCCCTCTGGGGAAGAGCGGTGTACACCGCATTACACGGTACCCGTCTCTCCTCAGTGCCCTCAGGAGATCAGTCTGCCAACCCTGCCGGTGTTCCAAGGCACAGCGGTCTCCGGCGAGCGCTCCTCATTACCGCCCGGAAACGTAAGCGTGCTAAGAGGCTCGGCGACCTCCACTGAGGTCTCTAGTAGCAGCTAGTACGGTCTGCCCCCCCCTTGCCTCCAGCCGCTTCAGGCACCGAACTAGCCGCTCTGGTACACAGAGGTCAGTCTCTAGTGACTGATTCCCTAGTAGCACCTATGGCACGTGAAAACTACTGCAAATGTCTCCAGTGGTCCTGCACCACTGTACTGAGAGGCCACCTAATCCAGTTTGGTTCTCCCCGCCGCAATTCAATGGGGCCTTCCACCCTGGTGGGCCCCGAGCAGCTCTGGTAATGGAACAAGAAGTAGACACTCTCTTGAGGATGGAGGCCATCGAGGTGGTCCCTCCTCACGTAGCAGAGTCTGGGTTCTACAGTCGGTATTTCACCGTTCCGAGGAAGGATGAAGGTCCTTACTCATCATAGGAAGTTCCTGAGGTTAGCTTTTGGGTGCACAAGCCTACCAACACCGGTTCTTCCTTTGGCCTTGCACTCTAACCCCACACTTTCACGACTCAACCACAACGACGATTGGTTGATATTAGCTCAATCAGAGCGGATGGCAGTTCGACATCGAGATGACATTCTCGCTCACACGAAAGAGCTGGGGATAAGACTTAACGCCAAGAAAAGTGTGCTCTTTCCAGTACAGAGAACTACTTATCTGGGTGTTTTTTGGTGGGATTCACCACGATGTGCACGTATGTCTCCTGCTCGGATCGAGTCGATCCTCGTCGCATGAGTGAGAGAAGGCCGGTCACTCACTGTCAACCAGTTCCAGACTGCTTGGTCTGATGGCAGCCGCGTCCAACGTGTTTACTTTTGGCCTGCTGTACATGAGATCCCTACAGTGGTGGCACAAGAACAAGGGGTTCGCCCCGAGGGGAAACCCGCTTCGCATGCTCAAGGTCACGAGGAGGTGCCTACGTGCCTTAGACATGTAGAGTAAACTTTGGTTTTTGTCTCAGGGCCCAGTGCTGGGAGCTACCTTGTTGCCGCGTATGCTAGCGACGAATGCATCCCTCACCGGTGGAGGTGCGGTCATGAGTGGCCACCCTGCCCGCGGCCTGTGGAGCGGCCCGCCATCTCATGTGGCGCATAAGTTGACTGGAGATGCTGGCCGTTTTTCTAGCTTTGAAACACTTCCTCCCAGGCATAAGAGATCGCTATGTGTTGGTGCGCACCGACAACACAGCAGTGGTCTTTTATATATGTGGGGGCAGACATCCTGTCGAGGCAGGGACCGAGGCCTGGGGAATAGATGCCTCACCCCGAGGGGTGAAGCAGACTTGGAGAGTCCTTTGGCCAGGCTCCGGTGGACTTGTTTGCGACTCAGAAGACATTGCACTGTCCCCTCTGGTTCTCTCTGACGCATCCAGCTCCACTGGGGCTGGACGCCATGGTGCAGACGTGGCCAAGGCTTCGTCTGTACACCTTTCCCCCGACTGTTCTGCTCCCGGGAGTTCTGGAGAGAGTGCACTGAACGAGGTCAGTCTACTTAGCAGTAGGGCTGAACGATTATTTGCATTTGCGATAATATCGCGATATGAAATAACACCATTTTTCAATCGCAGAAGCTGCGATTACACGTTCCACGCGTAACACTCGAGAGAACGAGTGTGTTGACGTGAAGATCAGATCGTGTATACATCAAAGAAAGGCAGAGAAAGCATAAGGAGACCTCCGCTCCTCTTATAGCTTCCCCGTACTCGGAGGACATACAACACACGGTTCTAAGCAGTGCTGCTTCAGTCGAGCCGCAGCCATCAGCAGAAAAAAAAAGAAATAAAACGGTAAACGTCAAAGACGTAACTTAGAACTGAGATGGATGGTTTGTGAAAGGGCAGAGACAAACCATAGATAAGTCCGCACAGACTCAGGCAGGTCAGTCAATTGTCAAAAGCTAAATGCAAAAATGCAATGCATCTCTTGCTCTCGGATTCACTCACTGGTCTTACCAGACGCTACAGTGTGCGTCGCGCCGCACAGCTCTAACACTGGACGCGGCAAGCGCCGTTGCAAATCATGTTACTTTGGTCTTACGTCATATAACAAGGATCAGTTTATTGTCGCGCCGCATCCAGTGTACACAGCGTGATTATAATGGTTCTACTGTATTTTGCCGCTCATGTCCAGTGTAGACACGGTGTTTATGTCATTGGTGAGGAGGCAAGCCTGTGGTTGGGGTTTTTGGTTGTTTTTCCCCCTCCTATGCCTTAGCGGACAGCATGAAACCCACAAAAAATAAATAAATAACAGCGAGAGAATAATAATAATAAGTTATTCTCTCTATGCTATTTTTCAATGTTTCAAGTGATGCAGGTGTTTTTTTCCCTGTAGGTTTTTTAAATTAAAAAAGTATACATTTTTCATAATGTTTAGTGAAATTATTTGGCAGTCTGAGGTGGGATGGGGATTCGGGAAAGGGGGCAGATTTTTTTTTATAGGTTTAAAGGGGGGCGTGACCAAAAAAGTTTGAGATCCACTGGTCTAAAGTTAACAGACAGTGTTTAAAAAGTGCAGTGCACATGTTTACATATGTTTATTACAGTGACTTTGAATTACCTTAAGTTGTGTGGTAAAGCAACAGATTTTTTTTTTATATTTCTGCAATCTACTTTAGTTTATGGGATTTGTTACTGACTTTCATATTAATGTTTACACCAGGCTTATTTAAACATAATTATTACATGCTTACAAGGTTGGAAGTTCAACAAATCAGTCAATGTACTGTGATTGTAGTTGTTAAATAAAATTGTCATTCATATCAATTCATGCATCATCTAATTTCATTGTAACATATAGGCCTGGCCTACAGAAAAGAACATTTATGTTTAATCTATCTAATAGTGTGTTGAGCATACTATACAATGATTTATAGCTTGTCTTTGTTGAATAATACAGAACATAAAGAGCTTTAAAAAATTAATTGCATATTAAATCGCAATCGCAATATTGGTAAAAAAAATCGCAATTAGATTATTTTCCAAAATCGTTCAGCCCTACTGCAAGTAGCCCCGTTCTGGCCGGGCCGAGTATGGTTCTCGGACCTGATTCCTCTCCTCGACGGTGCTCCATGGGAGATTCCCGTCAGGAGAGATCTCCTCTCACAGGCGGAGGGCGCGCCCCCGCCCGGAGCTGTGGAAGCTGTGGGTGTGGCCTCTGAGGAGGCACAACTCATAGCTTCTGGTCTCTCAACCGAGGTTGTTGAGACTATCCTCAATCCAGAGCTCCCTCTATGAGGAAATCTGTATTTCTGCGGAGACCGCCAGCCAGACCCGGCTAACTGCCCGTTTGGTACAGTTCTTGAGTTCCTGCAGGCCTGTTTATCCGCAGGGTTGACCCACTCCACCCTAGAGGGCTTCGTGATGGCCATTGCGGCCTACCACACCCCTCTCGGTGGCCATTCAGTGGGAAGACACCCTCTTCTTACACGTTTCCTCTGCGGTGCGCTGAGGCCGAGGCCTCCGGTCAGAGAAGCTTATGCTAAGTGGTGGATCAGGATGCTATTCCATAGCCTTGAGCCCTCTGATCTTCCCTCTCCTTCGGGGGTCAAGGCTCAATCCTCCAGAAGTTGGCCTTCGGGACGGTGGGCCCCGCCTACTTTAGCCATTCCTGGCTCCCTTTTCTCTCACCTCAGTTGTGATCTTCCACACTAGGCAGGGATTTGCAAATCTGGCGGCGTGGACATCTCGTTCCCCAAGCATTTTCCGACGCAGCTCGAGTTCCTGAAGGGGAACGTCACCAGGTTACGTATGTAACCATGGTTCCCCGAAGGGAACGAGACGCTGCGTCTCAGGGCCATACTTCCGGCATCCCTGCCAGCGCTTGCTTCACTCCTAGAAGCTGACGCCGGTTTCACCGCACGTGCTTTTATGCTTCCTGGTCGCTATGTCACCCCGCCTACGTTTTGTCCCATCCATTGGACTGATTTACACATGTTGATTCAGAGCGTGGTCCACACTGGAGCGTTCCGTACGTTTCGACGCAGCTCTCGTTCCCTTCATGGGTGGACATGGTTACATACGGACCTGAACGCTCTTCACTAGGGTTGGTAAATCGGAGTTGATCCCATACCATACGATACGATTATCGATTCTCATACGCCAGCGATACTACTATTTTCCATACCCTCAAAATTCTACGATACGCTTACGATTCGTACAGGAGTATATCGATCGATATATTGATATTATGATATTATATACATATTTTAAACATCCATCTACATTTTTATTAACTCACAAATGCAACCAAAACATATAACATTAACATTAATCTTAAATTTTCACATCCTGTTCCTCAATTGGGACATTCACAACAAAAAATACACTTTTTTAAATAATAAAGAAAAATAAATAATTGGAAAAAAAATTCTTCGCTGCTAATAATGGTCCTCAGTGCAAAAATCTTTTCTACAGAAACAAATGACAAGCAATAGAACAAATAAATACAATAGAGCAAAGATAAATAAAATAAACAGTGCTTTTCAGGTTTTTCAGCTCAGTCTAAAAGTAATTTTCAGGTACGCTACAGAAATGTAATAATCAAATGTAAAATAACTGCATAGTCTTCAGTGTATAAATTAAATATAGATTAATCATTATTGATGTTACAAAGGATATTTAGTCAGGAGCAGTGAGCACTTGTATTTTTCTTTGACAGCATTAAATTTATTATTAGTTTGCTTTACCTTGAAGAACGAAACACGGATTTAATATAGCCTACTGATACACATGCCTTTTCTTTCTCAAATGTTTACGTTAAGACATATGCCTTACAGACTGTGTTTACTAGGATATTCGCCAAAACGCACATTTTTATGTAATTTTGTCTGTATTTATTAATCCATGCACAAAAAGCGGAAGATAACTCAATTTAGTATTCGCGTGGTGTAGAAGCGGCTGTCTGTGTGCGTGCGCTTCAGATGTGTGCACAGAAAACTTCTCACACAGCGCTCGACTGTTCCGCCAACAATCCCGAGCGTCTTTAATGCTCACCTTGTGCCTTCGGGCAGTCCTTATATCGAGTGATATATACGTGAGTTTGAACGAGAATGCACACGTTGGTGGTAATGCATAGACGGACATTATGTGAAAATGTAGACAGTGCCAAAATAAAGGTGCCTATTAATACTACAGATATCGATATTTTACACGTGGCATCGATGCATCGTATCGTCAAACATCGTATCGATGTATCGATCCATATCGATGAATCGTTACACCCCTACTCTTCACTGAGATATAGCAAACAGACATGCACGCTGGGCCACGTGGGTAAGACAGCACGAATAGAGACCCAGAGGGCCCATGCTTTGTTCTGGAGCCGTGCCTACTTCCTGTATCCCTGACCACAAGGCAATAATCCTGAGCTCAACTGGAAGGATGAAGACGATGGAGCTCTTCGAGTCTCAGCGTGAACAATATAACCAGAGGCCTTTTAGAAAGAGATGAACCGGTCACTGCTGGTCCCTGCAGAGGCACTGAAAGGCCAGATGGATTAATGACGTTTTTGTGAATATTCGGATTGCACTTTGAGAGCACATTCACAGAGACCTTATTAAATATATTTATGTGTCAATGGATTGATTCACTGGTGGAATGCAGGAACAAAGTATCTACGCCAGTTATATAAAATCGAGAAATTAAAAATACAGATGTGTCCTGAAGTGAGTTTTTTTTTTTTTATCTCACCGAAAGATGAGATTCACACCCCCACACACACACACACACACAACTATAATTAAGCTAATGCATTTATGATTGACTGAAATGACGAATCTAAATGCTTTTTTTTAAATAGCATTTTTTAAATAGACTGGTCGAGTAATTAGTGAAGAACATTTCAGTTCTGATAAAAGGTGCCCAGAACAGCAGTTCATTGGCTGAGAGATTGTTGGGAGGGACGTCCTCTTTCACAGTTGCCATAGGAAACCTAAACCTTCCACGCTTGCCCTAGAGACAGCAGGGTCCCATACAAAACGCCTGAGGTGTGAGACTGCTTATCTGTGTGGCTGTCCGAGTCACTTTTAGACATGTAAAGACCATCTTCCTGTCATGTGGAAGGCATGACTGATGTTGATTTTAATAGTAAAGCCTATATTGACTTGGTGTCGAGTGGCTTTCTTCAAGTTGGCTTCAGGATCCTGTTCTGAGGTAGGGTGTGTCTGTTCGGGCTGGTGAAAATTCACGATTTTGATGGTTTGGAGGAACTTCTGTACATGTTTAAATTAGGAGCACATGGAGAGACAGTTTAGCCCTCCTAAATACCAGCTTTACTTAAAACTGTGTGTTACTGAATGTTCACTTATTCAGATGGTATTTGAGAGTTAAAAATTAATTTTAAAAAAGTAGAATAGTTAAATTAAAGAAATTAGAATAAGTGTGTGTCTGTGAAAAAATTTGAGAGAAAAAAAGTTGTATATTTTTAGGGAGTTATGACAAACGCAATGCAAATAAGTGTGAGCTTAATTGAAAGTATTTAACTGATTATGTTTCTCTTCCATATTAGATCTTAATCAGAACAGATATTTTTCAAATAATATTTCAACAATTAAAGGTAACATAATAATATATATACAGTGTGTCTTAAAATAGCTGATAATCATATTAAAGTGTACTTCACATCAAAAAACCCTGCTTTAAATCACAATATTATTAAAAGGAAAATTCCTCAGCAGAACTGACAAATTAGCTTGTTTCAAGCTATAGTTCTGGGAATGTCATTCATATAGAAGCTGTTTCCCAGTTTCATCCTCTCTCTCTCTATTATTCTCTGTGTTTAGGCATTTGCTGCTCAGAACTGTGGTCATTAAAACAGAACTGATTAAGGACCAGCGGGAGGGATGGCTGATTATGTATTTATCAGCAGCCAACAGATGCAATTAAAATTCCCCTCTTCAGGACTTTCCAATCCCCCAGAAACCCTCAATACACTCCTATTGCCCCTTCTCCTCATGCTTCATCCCTCCACACTTTTGTTCCTAAGATTTTCTTTTTATCGCATCAAGTGTTCCAATTACATTTTTATCATCTTTATTTCCTCAGCACATGGTGAGGTAAGTCAGAGAGACAGGTCGATGTCTCCTTCTCCATCTCACTCTTTCTGTCACTGTTGTTTTACTGAAAGAAAAATATTATAATGTAAGTACACTTTCAAAAAATATTGATACTTATAAAGTGGGGTTCAAAAGTCTAAGGGTGCTTTCACACCTGTAGATTGATTGCTTTGTTCCGAAACAGGGATTACAATTATTACAATGTTGCTTTTTATTCTTGGTGCAGGTCGCTTTTCACACGGCAAAGTTTCTAAACGGACCAAATTTGTTAATACAAGTCACGCGCGAGTAAACTGTTCTCTCATTGGTCAAAGTTCCACGGTTTATTTTCCGGGATTCCACTTAGCTGTCACGCATGTCATCCGTCAGGATGGAACGACAACAGCTTTCTTTTTTTGTAGCTGTCCTTATATTAATTTATCATTTTGAGCAGGAGTCCAGGATTCATCGGGAAAACATTTTTAAAATGCACCTACTAAGAAGAAGAGCAATAAGACGGCACTATAAAATAAAAAAGTGCGCTTTTTTATTTTGAATGGCGAAGACGTGCTCACCCACAGACATTCACAGGTTCATTTTGAAGTATTAGCAAAACAACAAAGCTAATGCTTTTCACGGAATTTACGTAATTACCCATTATACATTGTGATATAGCCTGGTTCGTTGGTCCGTTAGATCGGATTGCTTTCTCACTACAACCGAACCTCTCCAAAGTTCATTTTCAATCGAGCCGAGACCACCTCGTTCAGGTGATCTTGAACCGATTGTTTTGGCGCGGATTTGGTCTATGATGCTCTATGATTCACAGCATAGCATGTGGCTCTGTATGACAACGGTTCCCTTGTCTTCCTGCCCACACCTGTCTGGGCCTGTTTCTACCTACCACGTCGCTTCTCTTCTACCTTGCTGGTACTAATAGGAAACTCATCGACTGTAATTAATGTGCTGTTTTGACTGAATGAAAGATGGAGTGAGAGTTTAGTGAGAGAAGAGGAAGCGATTAGTCCCCTCAGGGCCCTACACAGCCCTCCACTGAGCAACCAGATGGTCTTTTGTGGAGTCAGTGAGTAACAGCAAGAAATCAAGGGAATGACAACAAAGAAATTATGCATATGTTAACAACAGATAAATAAATCCAAGGGACTGAGTTTTATTAGGCATTTCCCCTTAAGTACTTATCCTCTGTAGTCTATCTAGGATATAATGTAATATTCCCAAGCATAAGTAAAAATACAGTAACAATGACAACACTGCACCCACAAAGACTCAACCTTTTTGTTATTTACTTATTCTGTATCTACATTTTTTTTTATTCTGCTCATAAAGAATCTGCCATGCGCACAAAAAAACTAAAAAAATATATACATTTTAAATATAACATTTCTAATTTAAATCTTATTATTTATTAAATATTAAAAATGTTATATTTCATATAAATGTTAAAAAATACACAAGTAAAAATTAAATTATTTTTATAGTCTTATATACTGTATAGTATAGTACAGTAGTAGAGTATTATACAGTCTTATATTATTCTACATCATTTCTAGTAATATATAAATATTATATAAAAAGGGCTTTGCTACTTTAACTTGAAACAGAAATGTTACTCCGCAAAAAACAAAGGCTATCGCATACTACCAAATGTTAAAAATCCACATCACTGCAATTAGTGTAGCATCTCTACACTCTCATTTTGTGACCTCCTGCTTCCTGTTAAGCCTCTAAACTTGATGAACAGATATAATGTTTTCAGCAGGTCTCGCTCTGTTTCTGTCTTGCTCCAAGGCTGTGCCTCTCCTTCAGCTGCTTTCATTAACCTACTAACCTCTCTGAAAAATGCCTAATGATGCAGGAACCCTTCAGGTATAAGACAGGCAATATTCATTCCTTCAATCCAAGATTAACCTCTCTAGTTTGAGCTCTTTTAATCTGCACTGCTTTAGACTAAATGTTTCTCTGACGTGAGCAATTAGCTAATTACAAAGTAAAATCTATATTATTCACAGGTTGTAGAATAAATGCATAATCATTTATTCAAAATCAATATAGGTGGCCCAATTTCCAGTCTGGGGTTTTGACATGTTAGGCTAATCCATGACCCCTTCTCTACATCCTCATAGGGAATTCGGTCTCTAATACTGCCACTGTCCTTTTATCTGTGGGAGAATGTCTCCCCAGCAACTATCGCATGGGCTTAATCATTGGACGGGCATATGTTGCCATAGTTACAAGAAGCTCCCATCCTGCTCTGTCTTCCTCCTCTAGCGGGTGACAACTCAGCGTGGGAAACATTCGGAAAAAGAGCAAGGGATCTAGACAACACAAATACAGCAATGACCCTTTTATTGACTCCATCACAGCCACTGTATGAAGTAGTATGATGTTCAGAGCACCTGCAATTTGATTGTCCAATTGTTTGTTTGCTTTACTCTCCGAAGTGTTCAAGAATTTCTGGATCAACAGCCAAAGAATATGATTAAATCTATATGCAAAACACCCATTGTTAGAGTTTGGTTTATTTTTGCAGCAAAATAGTTTTATAAGTTGTGATTATATGTATATACTCAAGATAAGATATATATATATATCTATACTCATATACTATATATATAATATATAATACAGATATATATATAATGTATTTTTCGCATTTTAATAAACTGATGAGACTAGCATGTCATTATGTCATTATACGCCTGGAGAAAGAAAAAACAACATTTTACACAACCAATTAACTCTCAGCTTTTGAAAGGGATCTGTTTTGACAGACATCTTAATGACCTGCCACTCCTGTTCAGAAGAAGCAGTGCTGAATAGCATTATTTGATTTGCACTGTAAACTAACTGCTCATGACTTACAGCTCTGAAAAGAATTTGTTGACTATGACAAAATTGTAGACGTCTATGTTTATTCAGTTGTAAAATACCATTAATTTGACCCTGAAATTAAATTGGTAGATGACAATTTGCTTAAGAATTTATTAGGCATACACCAATGCACCCATAAAAACTATTTTCATGGTTTGGCCAATATCCTATAAACTATCAATATTAAAATTCTATTCTATTTTGTCTAAATAAAAAATATAATTTCAAATCAATCATTTTAAATGCAAAAAGCTAATTTAGCCATCCCAACATTATAACGTACAATATGAAAATGACTGTTTGTTTTTTTAAATATTAACTTTTAAGTGAGCATATAATATAAAAGGCACATACAATAAATATCCAATATTGAATAATACAGATACAAAATGATAATACAATTGTAATGCAATAAACATTACCTCAAGTTATCAGGTTTGAAAATCTATACCGTAAGCTGGCGAGTGCTTATTGCAATAGTCACCAGTAACTGTCCATAAAAACACGTTTCATAAACATCCTCCCTTTTGGAATTCTAGGCACTACTTTGCCAATTTGTTCAGAACAATGTTCTTATCATGCACAAAAGCAATGGTGAGAGAAAAGAGTTCAAGTGGAACTGTAACTTACAGATAGTTCACTCAAAACACTCAAATCATTATTTACTCATCATTTTATATATTTTGAAAAATGCTGGTAACCAGACAGTTTTGGTTACAAACACGTCCAGTGTATGGATAAAAACACTGAAGGATCTCTCAAAATATTTACTTTTATGTTCCTCTGAAGAAAGAAAGCCATACGGGGGTGAGTAAATGATGACAGAATATTCATTTTTCTGTGAACTAACCTGTCTGACAGTTTATGGATGGTGCTCATACTTGTGAGTCACCCACTAGAGGCTCAAGTGTAGGTGAGCTGGTCTGGATATTTATTGTTCCATGACGTTTCACTCAGACATACTGTTAAGCATTCAGCTCAAATGCCACACACTTCTGGTGAAAAAGCAGTAGATCTGCTTAAAGAAAGACCAGAAAATATTTCTAAGAGAAGATAAAATTATTCAAACATATTCTCTCTTAAAGTATTTATCTTTGCAATTGTCATGCTCTCTACTCAATTAATTAGCCGTTTTTAATGGATTTAAATAGCAAGTGGCCACTAACTGAAAATTATTCATTTAAACCCATGAAAATTAATTTAAGCCCGCAAATATATTTAAATCCCTCAGTCTGCTGCATATATGGATTTATGAAGGTTTATGAAGCTTCTATGTAGTTATGAAGGTGATTATAATTTAGTAATGTACAAGTAATTTTACTGAAGCAATACATGCCATTTAAAAAATGCTAGCCTAAATTTGACAGTAAATTATTTGACAACAACACCATATCTACAAGTACTTTAACACACTTACAGCAAATGATGAGCATTTAAATGTCACTGCTTTATAAAAGTATACCTGTGCTAGTGCTACCCATTTTTATAAGCATCACTTATTTTGAAATTATGTTATGTAATGCAATGACATTAATACTTTTATAAGTGCTGTCCAAATACATTCCGGGGCCACTGTATGTCTCTATTATATCAATAGTTGCACTGTGTTCATTATCTCTTTGCATTCATGTAAGAGAGAGAGAAGAGCCAACTAGAAAGCTAGTAAGGAGTCAGGAGGTCAGGACAAGTGTGGGACTTACATTCCCTGCTGAGAGCTGTTAGACTCCAATCTGACTTTTATTTGAATAGGGGAAATAAATGCACAACCAAATAGAGATTTAATGAGTTTTCTGTGCCTGCACATCTAACGAGATGCCCACTATAGTAGTGCAGAAACAAATAAAATTTGCCCTTGCATGAACAAGTGTGTGCATGCATGAATGTGCATGTGTGTGTTTGAGAGGGTGTGTGTACACAATAGGATGAAATAAAGCAAAAGAATTAATCTCCAGAATTGTTGCAAAAGCCGCCTCAGTGTCTACATAGGCAGAATAGGCATTTTAAGGTGGCATCCTAACAAAACCTAATTTAAAACACTATATAGGCAGCAACTCACCACAAACAGCACTCCGCGTGGGAGACTCAACAACACACAATCAAATCCAATAGAGTTAGCATGTTGCTAAGTTAATGGTGCAGCACACTAGTATGAAAATGCAAAACATACACAAATAATGGCCAAAAATATCCATTTAAATGACACTGACTTATTTTTATCAGTATTTTTTTCTTTCATTTCTCCCACTTTGTCCACCATCTTGGAATTATTTGTTCACCGATTACCTTCTCTACATGCAATTCTGCCTTAATATTAGGTCAAAATGATTATAATATTTAAAGCAGTCTTGGCATCAGTAGCATGTCCAAAATAGCTTAAAATGCTGTCTATGCAGGCAATTCACTAGGTTTTTTTTGAATGGAGCTTATGACCGTTTATGTTTGACTGTGGACTGTGCATGCATACACAGGAAGTGAATACTGCTAATACCCCTGGCTGCCTCCCCTTTACACAAACTAACCATCAGTGTGTCCTTGGAAACAGCTGGTTCTCTCATACCTGTGTGTACAGCATCCGCCTCTTTTCATGGCCAAAGCCTGGGTAAACTCCCCCTGAAATTGTCTCCACTGCCTCAGCTTCAGCTGTATCTACATGACCTTGGCCCACATGTTTCTTCCTGTGTGCTCGAGTGCTTGCTGTTTCAATTAACTAGACTATAATTCCAAAGGCATATCCTTTTCTTGATCTCCTCCTGTTTATAAAGGCACGTCGTCAAGTAAAGCCAACCAATGTAATCTACTTGATTGTAGCCCAAACCAAACAGTTCTATTACAAACTATTGATTTTACACCGGTTTCCAAGTCAGTCATGGATTCCAACAGCCAAAGCATACATCTTGCATGCCTTTTGAAATAAAAGCACAACTCAGATCAATAAACCAAGGCTCATTGGAAAAACTTAAATTTTTTTGTAAAACAAACAAACAAAAAACTACCTGTAAATAATGCAATGAGAACTAGTGATAGTAAAACACCAGCAACTTTTACTTCTCAAACAAAGTGAATACAGAGGCTGATTATTGATTAATAAAGACTTATTTTGTGTGGTTTCGTGCACAATACTATTTTATGACCTCAAATAACTTTTAACATTGCAAGATTTGTAAACTAGGTGGTACAATATGTTTTCACACACGATAGAGCATTAACCTTTTAGAGCCACTCACCAGACATTTCATTTTCAGAACTGTCACAATACAACGACCAATGTAATAAAACATTGCCAGATTCACTTTTATCTGTTTCGGATTAAACTTAACATGCTTTTAGTGCTAGTGCTGGCTAGTGATTTATTACATGTAATCTGTAATTACGTAATCAGATTCCAAAAATAAATACTTAAGAGTATATTATATTTTAAAATGCTTATAATCAGATTACAGTTACTTTTTATGGATTACATATTATTCACACAAAAGCAATAAATAATTCATAATTTATTGATTCTCCCAAGTGTTTCTGTCAGCCAACCCCTCTTTAACTAAATATTTACTTGAAATATCTCTGAGGAAGTTAATATTTCTAATAATTTAAACCATTCACATGTTTACAGTTCTCTGATGTCAGGTAATCTTCACATTGACATGCAGGAAAATAATTTATATATCAGATATGTTCTCTATAATGTGCTTCTACGTTTTAAATTTTTACATTTTTATGATTTAATTAATTAGTAGGTTTTTGTCAACTCATTATTAACTCTCTGTCAGCCCACTAATGTAATATTTACTGCATTTTACAATGTTGATATACATTTTTTTAACATATTTTCTTTTTCTCTGCTTTTTTACATCAATATAGTACGTTTAACTCTTTCCCCGCCAAAGTTTTTTAATATAGTTGCTAGCCACCACCAGCATTTTTGATGTTTTAAGCGTTGTCTCTTAATTGACGAGATATCTCATCAATAGCGAGGAAAGAGTTAATGGTAAGTTTAAAACAAGTTTGATAAAAAAACATAATATATAATATAAAAGTAATCTAAAAAATAGTCTGAATACATTACCTACAATTAGTAACCTAGATTACGTTACTAACTACAGTTTTCATCATGTAATCTGTAATCAGTAACAGACTACAATTTGTAAGTAATCTACTCAGCTCTGCACACTCCAGAGTCAAGACATTTCACTTTGAAAATGTCACGAAACAAGCTAGAACCAGCGTAATAGCAATATTTTGCAGAAATCGGTTACAACCGGCACATTTTTCCACTGAACCTGTATTGAATAACATGCAAACTCAGTAAACAAACAATAACATTACGATCATACAAAATTACAAATCAGCTACGTTTGGTTTTTAGCTTCAACAAAAGGGCTGATAGCAGACTGTCACGTGTTTACGAACACCGGCAACTGCGACTCCAACATGGCCCCTCTGACCTGTGACAGCTCATGCTGAGTGAGCTGGGATTCCTGTGAAACACCCCACAAATCTTGCCCCTTTATCCAATTAACTGGGCCTCAAAGCCCCACGGCTCATCAGCAAACTCGGTTCTCCCATCCAAACAAAACTCACAGCACGCACAGAAGCCGAGCCGTCAGTCACAGAACTGTAAACAAACCACCGCGCAACAATGAAACAGCAACGATGCTGGAGATACGAGCTGTCGAAGCAGCGTTTGGACTTCCTACACATATAGCGCATGGCTAACACACACACAAGAATATACAGCGCGAATCGTGAGATAAGGGGTGGGGTTGAGTAAGAGGTGAAATACATTATTGCTCAAGGCAATTTTATGGAAGATAAGGGCAGCACTCGGAGAGTGGGCGAATTTGATAGAGAGAGGAAGCAAAGGGGAAAAGGACTGTTATTGTTGAGTAACTTCATGTGCTCCAAGGCAACTCGTGATGTCATAATGGAGGGAGGGAACCTGCCATTCTCTTTCAAACGCTCTCGCCTCGTCTCTCCATCTATGAGCCCCCCTCATCCCCCCCAACTATACCCTAGGGTTTGCTATGGGGGGCTGCTATTGGCTGTCGGTTTGATAGTGTAGCTGAGAATAACCACCAATCAGGGGCAGGGTGCCCCCTCCACACGGTTTCCACAGCAACCCCTTAAATGCAACGCAGGGACCATGTGGCAACACCAGTTTGAGTGTAAGCAGGGAAAAGTAGCACAAATGCAACCTTCATTAAACCGCAAATGAGCCCATCTCTCAAGGGTTTTACTTCCACATTTTTAATCTAACATAATCTAAAGGTGACGGTACCTGGTCACATCATATCTACATTTGTTTTACATTTTAATTGCTTGACGTCACTAATGCCACTCATAATTGAAGGCAGTGCCATGGGGCATCACTGAGCTACCATCTTGACAATGTGAGGCCAGAGGATCTCATTACGCAACAGGTCCCTACTTCAGACAGCCCCAGGAGCACAGCCAGCATCATTAAATCAGAAATGCACTGCTTCTAACCACTCATGCCAAACTGCTATTAGGTCAGAGGCAGAGAGCTCTGCTTTAGTTCTTAATGAAGTGCCATTACTGAACGGAATCTATTGGAAATTGTATATCTGACACAAATCCAAGGCAGTACGCAAGTTTTTCCCATAATTAAAAGATGGTTTTGAGAGGTCACAGAGTTTAGAATGCATTGCACATGGGCAAAAGACTCTTACCTTGGCAGGTGAAGCATTTGATGTGGAAGTGGACATGCTGCACTCGTACCACCTCTCCTTTGCACACCTCCCGGCAGCGAAAGCAGTGGATTGGTCCGGAGCTCCGTTCACTGCTGCATGAGCTTTGCTGATAGGGTACTATTAGGAAAAAGACAAAAAGGCACTAAGTAACGAACGTTACATCATATATCGGCAGTGTTGGGCTCATTACTCCAAAAATTTTAATATTTTACTCATTACTAGTTAGTTCTTTCAAATATTCTTACTTTACTTATTACTATCAGCCAACAGTAATTAGTTACACTACTAGTTACCAGGGAAAGTAGTATTATTACTGTAATGCATTATTAGTAACTAGTTACTGCCCAACACTGTTTATTGGCAGGGGTGCACATAAGTGGTCCACAGGTCCAAGTCAAGGCTGCAGCCAGACCCTTTTGCATTTACTTGCTTGCCGGCAATGGGGGAAAGCTTGCTGATTTTAAGTTTGAAAATGAAAAATTTAAATAATTCAAATTAAAAATAATAATTAAGGTTCAAATTCAAATAATAATAATACAAATATTAGCATTTTATTTTTAAGTTTACTATAAAATAATTGTATTTGTATTTAATACTCACTTTTTATTTTAAAATAAAATAGTATTATCACACTTTATTATTTAGTTTATTATTTTATTTTTAAAAAATCTAAATAAAGTGCAATAATATTATCACTATTATTAATTTATTTTTGTGTCACACCACAGGTGTCATGTAACCAAACCCACATCTCCAGGTTCTCATATGAAACCAAGCTGAAAAACTTACGTGCCATTGGAACCTGATATTACATTTATCTTAATTTTACATTATTACATTAAACTGATATTATTGGAACCTGATATTACATTTTTCTTTATAATTTTTTATGTATGAATATTCTTTATTTATTATTTATTAGTATCAGGCATGTACATTAAGTGAAGTGAAGTGAAGTGAAGTGACATTTGGCCAAGTATGGTGACCCATACTTGGGATTAGTGCTCTGCATTTAATCCCATCCAATTGCACACACTACAGCAGTGAACACACACACAACCGGGACACACCCCCCCAGAGTAGTGGGCAGCCATTTTTTTGCTGCGGCGCCCAGGGGAGCAGTTGGGGGTTCGGTGCCTAAGGTATTTGAAGGTGGGAGAGAGCGCTGTACAATCACTCCCCCCACCTACAATCCCTGCGTACGATTACTCGAACCCGCAACTTGGGTTACGAGTTCCGCTCTCTAAACCATTATGCCACTACTTTTCCTCCGCCTAGAATGTTGTTATTGTTAACTAAAACTAAAACTATTTTTAAAATGTTTTAGTTAATTGAATAAAATCAAAATTAGATTTAGGAAAAGAAAGACACATTTAAACACTAACAGCAATCAAATTTTCCAAAGGTTTCCTTTTTTTTAGTCTGTCTTTATTAAACATTTTAGATTATAACTAATTGTCATCAGAGCCCACCAATTCTGAAGCCCAAATTCCTGCCCATAATACATAAATATATATAATATATATTACTGTATTAGATTAATATATTAAAATATTATATATATATATAAAACAAGGGAAGCTCAACTAAAGCTCAAACTAAAATAAAATGAATAAATAAAACATATGAAATATAACAAAGGTTCAATTATTATAGTAATTAATTAATAATAAGAGCAATAATGAATCATTTATTTTACATTAGCTTATAATAATTAAAAATAAAGTCCATAATATACGACTACTGAATATATACCGTATCTGCGATATTTTGTTATTTATTGTGCAGGTCAGTTTCCATTTTTTATCTCCCCTGTATACTTTCCTCTGAAATCATCTAATGCTCAATTTATCTTTAAAAAAACGAATAATTTAATAGCATATTTATTTATTTATTTAGTAATTTTATAACACTGTTTTAAAATCTCAAAATGAATATCAATTTTTCGTACTGTAATATAATGTTGTGATGCCTAAACTGACTGAGTTTTAGTTAGGCACAATATTTGTCTTATTTTTAAATTGTCTCTAAAAAAATTTTTAATTTCGCTAAAACAAAATAGACATCTTTTAATATCAGCCATAGCACAAAAATAATTATACTCTTATCTGTATCGGCCAGAATTTCAATATTGGTCATGTGTCAAGAGTACAGTGTGTTAAGGCAAAAGTAATGTATTTTGCACTGTGAAACCAAAAATGCCCTCTAAGCTGTATTTGTTGTACCTGTACTACAGCTTGAGTTCTTCGTTTGTCATTATAATGGGCCTGAGGGTTACCTAAATAATTTCCTTCGCTCTCTCTTTCTGTGTATTGATGGCTGGAGGTTTTGTGCTGATTGCCCTCCTATTAAAGATGCATAACAGGCGTTCAAACACTCAGCCAGTGAATAAATCAATTACTGTGCAATCACTGTAGCAAGTGTTGCTCTCGCTTTAGTCTAAACGGATTTAACTGGGGGAAAATGTTGAAAACAGCAAGGGCACATGCCCTACCCTGATCTCCAATGTTTCAGCTACAATCCTGGCAGCAGGGCAGGTAGAGCATACTGGGAACTAGGTTTTAATGATGGTTTTGTGTGCATGTAGGAAAAGACAAACGTAATCAGCGAGCACAATGTGTCATGTCAGGAAGTGATACTGATCAGTGCAGGAAATGTCCTTATTTTTCAACAATAAATCATTATTATGAAGTGTGCTCACCTGAACCTGAATCTTTAGGGATGCACCAATATAAAAATTCTGCCCAACACATATAATCCAATGAATATTTTCATGTTATAGCAGATAACCAATAAGTTGCAGATGAAATGTGATACTATTTGGTCAAAATACATTTACAATAAAACACTAACTACTAAAATCAATCATTTTAAATGCAAGTGAAATCACAACAGGGACAGATACGCGAATTCTTTTGAATTTTTGCTAAGCGTTTCACCTAATCAATAATTTGGAAAAAATTATTTGAAATATCTATGCAATAAAACACTTACATATCGATATGCCAGTCAGTTCCTCTGTCTGACTTTTTTTTACCGCACAAAGGAAACTAAACTAAAACAATTTCTTGTACTAAAAGCTACTGAATTTCAATATTATTTGATCAAATTAAATGAAAAACAAAACAATAATAACTAAAATATATAATTTTAGAGGTTGCAAGTGAAAATAGGGATCAAACATATGAACAGAATCAAAAAATTTATATTCATTTTGTATTTGCTACAAAATAAGCAAAATATAATATTGCGAGCTGAAAATTTTCATTCACAACCAAAATGACTTTTACTAGAAGACACTGTCGCATATGTCATCTTATTGGAATAGAGAGTTTTCATTGACTTTTCTTCACCACAGCCTGCAGAACATGCTCCAGAATGCTGTTTAGCCCTCCTCCAGTGGCTCAATCTCACCTGTAAATATTGTAAGCACTATTCCTTTTGTGTACCGTCCTCGCTGCCACGGCGGCTTTCCGTCTTGTGTCACTCGCATGTGTCATCATTTCTTGTAACCCATCACATTTTCGCGGTGTGTTGCTCTAGAAAATTTTGGTGTGATAGTTTCTTTTGCTTCCCCCTATGTCTGCCATCGAACTCTTGACTACCTGGAGTCTCTACTAATTTCGTCATCTGTTTTGTGTGTCTCTTCTCTCCAAGCTACGTTGTGATCTGCAGTGACATCACCTTAACAACACAGTCGCGGGACGTGACGCGATTCTGTCTCAAACCGAGTACATCCGTTCATGACAGAGTTAACTACCTAGGACAGTAGCTTCTCTTTGTCAGTATCGACCTCGACACAAAGCGTGAGTACACCATAACGTGCACATATCGGGATACGCCGCCACACACCTCACCAAGTCGAGTTCTGTTGGTGTGTGGCTTTGGGTTTCGTGAACCGCAAAGAGCCCAGAAGCTTTCAATACAAGAAGGCCAAAGACACCGGGTGACAGCGCAAAAAGAAGCCAGAAAGACAATATGTCGGTCAGGCAGCACTCAGCGGCTTGAGGGGTGGCGCGGGGCGAAAGAGGGGGTAAACGGCGGGGACCCCGGCGGAGCACATGCACAGAGACATGGGAGGACAGGCACACAGGAGAAAGTTTTTTTTACAAAAAAAAAAAAAAAAAAAAAAAAAAAAAAAAAAAAAAAAAAAAAAAACAAAAAACGGCACCTACATGAGACTACCAATGATCCACTCATGTTTTGTGGGATGAAGATAATGAGCTAAAATCCAGATTCAAATTAATTATAAAAAGAAATGTCTATTATTAATAAAGACTTGACAGTCTTCCTAGATCAAATAAAAACAACAAGATCCCCATACCCCAAAATAGGTCACTCTGAGTCTGAATTTCTTACATTTTCAATAGTTTAAACATGTGTTCCAAAATTCCGCTCGGTTGGGCACACACACACACCCACACCCACACACACACACACACACACACACACACACACACACCTCAGTTATAAAAAAATGAATAAAATGCTTGATTTACAAAACAAAAAATGAGATTCAGAGAGGCCTAGTTCTTCTGGGAAACTTCAGAGCACTAATGTTAAGCAATATATAGCAAAGGACCTGTAACATCCGGCCCATGGTGTAAGGTGATAACCACAGGACCTAAGGGGCCGCTGCTATTTCTGCCCTCAGTGGAGGAGCCTCCTGCGGATTATAGTCACACAGGATTGTGGGAGAGTGGAGGTGACAAGGCTGCTCTCAATTCCTCCATAGCCAGGCAGAAGAGAGGTGTAAACAAGAGCTTGTGGCCAGAGTCCACTTATCCTTCACAGTAATGAGCACTGGGTGAAGACCTCTGACTAAGTAACACTCCCGCTTCCATAACAGAGTCAGAACACTTACTTGCAACAAGAATAATACTGACCAGTACTAGAAAAATATATTTTTGGTGGTTGTTAACAGCGTGGTACTTGAATGTTTAAATGTGTCATTACTTGCTCAGTACAACCAGATTTAGCATATCTAAAACCATATAAAATAGGATCAACTGTATTTACTTTAAACTTGTGGTTGAAATATCTTATCAGTATATTTTATCAATGTTAAAAACATGCTGTTTAATATTTTGGTGGAAACCATGATTTTTTTCTTTCCATTGTTATTTGTTGAACAGAAAGTTCAAAGGACTAGTTTTTGTATAAATGTAAAAGTCTTTCCTGTCACTTTTGATTTAATGCCAAATAAAATAATTCAATTATTTAAAAAAATATATAAACTTTTGAATGGTAATAAATGAATATGTTAACCCATTAATTAGGGATGCACCGAAATAAAAATTCTGGGCCGAACCCGAATATTCTAGAATGCACTTTGCTGAAAACTAAACCGAAAATGCTTTTAATAATTATTTATTATTTTAATGATTTTGAATAATTTTTTTATGTAAACAAACTTTTAATGATTTAATGATACGGAATTAAAAAACACAAGCCAGTAAAATAGTCACACTTTTATGGAAAGTAAAACAATAAAATTGAAGAGAAAAAATATGAATATTAATATCAATCTATTATTTTGTTCAATTCGATGCAACAATCAAATTGAACTGATTTTTATTTAATTAAATTTTTTTTGCTTTTCCGGTGAGCATGTTTTTTTCCAGCTGTTTTTCTGTTTCGGACAAAAAACGAAAATGCAGTTTTTGGCCGATAATTTTTGGCAGCCAAAATTTCAATGCATTCCTACTTTTAATCTTTATTTTCGCATTAAAATTATTTGTATTTTTGTTTGATAGTGATCATTTCTCTTTTATATTTTTAAAAAGACAATTGAAATCTTTCCCCCTGAAACCTGCGTTAGAAAAGTGGGGGTGTTGGGTGTTCAAAGACCTGTTTGCAGTACGTGGGCCTCTGGAGAACCTGACCAAATATGATATATGACTACTGTTACATTCAAGCCAATGTTGCTGTAGCGACGGGAGCTGAACTGACCCTGTCAGACAAATGATCACTCAAATAAGCCAAACCCAAGGCCAGACAGAATGAGGTCTGAGGTGGCGGCGTCAGGGAGCGGTGGTTCTTCCGTCCGGGGTTGCGAGGGTCGTGTGCGTGCTCGGTGTTCGGATGTTGTGTTGTTTAGCACTGCGTGGTTTTTGGGTGTCTTTTCACGGTAGGTTGTTGTAGGGTGAGCAAATGTTATTGTGTCAAGTGATTGTCTTTCATCGTGCAAGATGACCAACCCTAATATAGTCACCTCAACTATGCATTAATCCTCCACTTTAATAGCACACTTCAACATTATCAGTACCTGATCATTGGGATCTGCTGGTTATGCGTAGCAGTAGGCTTTATTAAGACATGTTGTTGCAAGCATATTTAACAATAACAACGAGAATCAGCTTGGACTTTATCATTCTCTCATTGAGAGCGCGTTGGGTAATGACGAGAGTACGGAGGAGTGGCCAATATACGACAGAAGGATGATCTAAGACCTGTACCCACTACAAGCAGAGCCTGACCAAAAAAAAAATCACTCCCTGAAGTATAAGGCAACAACGCGCAAGTATTTTTACCAACAAATGAACTACACATCCACACGATCAATACAACCAAATAATATCCCACTCAACGCACAATGCCATACGTAAAACCAGATTATGACAATACAAACATGCTGAGATAATGATCAGAAGAGATTTCACGCTAGTAGTGATAATTAAAAACTATTCCCTCTACGCACTACTGTTTGTAAGCGCCGTCTACTAATTCAGTAGACAAGCACACTCCTTGATAACACTCGTTATAATACAAGAGACCAAACAATCCAAAATATGCACATGTAAGAAACTTCACGTACTCTATTTCTTTGATAACAAACATTTATCTGGAGGACGGGACTTTACATATCTACATGCTCCTACAGACGAGCTCCTCAAAGATATGCCCTAGTATATGCCAAGCCAGGGGACTGCATGAGAACTTAAATCTTAGCAACGGATCTGTAGGAAATTCCACGCTAGACAGTGTTAGCCATGCTGGTGACTCTCTATCTTTCTTTCCGCAGAATGCGTCTAAATACTGGATATTGTTTACAGCATGAAAATGGTAAGGCTGACGCACTGGGCCGAATGGCGCGCTCTCAAGCTTGCGATGTAGGAAAACGGACGTGTTGTATTACAGTGCCATAGCAGGAGTGGCTCTACCCATCTGCATTGACCGCCTAGCTCATATCAAATCAAACTCCCAGTAGAGCTTATGCATTATGCAGATATATGCTACAGTGCAAGTGCATTATTTAATCTGGGCAGCCACCATTATAACTTGAGGGGAGGGCGTTTTTACACTTAAATTACTACTTTTGTGAATTAACACTCTTAGCCATAATACTTAAAACTTTAATCGGGTCACCATAACAGAAAAAAACAACATCACAAACAAAATATATAAGTAGCCTGAAAATAGACCATGCTTTCCAACAATTCCCTCCTCTACCAACATCATTCACTCCCACCAACTCCAGTGCGCGATTTATCAGTTTAAGTTAAAACCGCGTAGTCTATGTTATTTCGACGCTTACCATGGAGGACTGGTCACCTCCAAATAAAATATCCTGTCCTATCAATATCATGCCCCCACTCCTGATTATGTTACCAACCCTAAATACCGCTTAATGGAACACAAATTAAGCATCTTATTAGGACATCTGAGAGCCTTTCTGCCCACTGCATATACAGCACACACCACACACTAAACCACGATTGTGGTAACCTGGGGTAGGAATTGCACTGAGGTGGTGGAGGAGTTGGGACCGTGCGAGGTAGTTTAGGTTGCAGCCGGGAGGGCCGCACCATGACGTCAACTGAGGAATGCGCGAGCGCGGAATGCAGAGGGAGGCTGTATGGTACATGGAAGCGGATAGCTACAGAAGACTTTTATTCTTTCGGCCTTCCATAGGACAGCACTAGCAGAAACATCCAATGGCCAGTGGTGTGGTAGTGCGGTGTGTTTATGGATGCTTAATTGAGCCAAAAAGCCCTGAGTAAACCCACACATGAAGCTGGTTGTTATTCGTGTAACATAAGTGCCTTTTTCAAGCGGAGGTGGTGGACCAGTCAAGAAATTGATTTTAAACACCTACGCTGGACGAAAGGGTTCTTGGATACACCTTGTCTGCGGTCGGGAGGAGCGAAGCTTGTGTGCTAATGTTCGTGCGTGCTAATGGTTATTATAGGATATAATGATATATTAAGATATTAATAAAGATATAAATAGATTGGACTGCCACCTCTCACGTATTGTGACAGTCAGAATTTACTCAGTCCTAAATGCCACACGTAGACACGATTTAAATAAGATATTATTTGCAGTTCAGAAAGCTTCAGTGATTATAAAGGAACATCGTGAGATTGTGATCAATTGAAGTGAGTGACAGCTTTTTAGTGATTATATGTAAGCGCTATTTGCTCGCTTTCTAGGCTATAATCAATTCAGAATTTAAATAAAAGTTTTGCTTTACTGCTGCTAACAGGACCAACAGCCACAAACCCTGTACATACAGCACAGTTTCAGGAGTGACTGAAAAAGAACGAGTGAGATACAGGAAAGTCGGATGTAGCTACTGTTTTAGGCATGATGGGCTTTAATATATATATATATTATATATATATATATCTATATATATATATCTATATCTATATATATAGAGCGCTTTCATTGATTGCTGCACACCACGCGCTTACCACATCAGTATAAAGTTGGTGATCTCTCTCAAAAGTGCACCACAGACTATTACCCGATGAGAGGTATTGAGCTCAAACCTGTTGAACGTGATCGCCTTATGTATAAAGAGGGTAAGCTACTCATTTTTACACTAACTTGTGATTAACCATGTTGCCCACGAGCACGCACTGATCGCTGGGCGCAGGCACTTTTGTCATCCTCCGACCGGTGGGCAATAGCAGGTGCGAGGTTACGAAGCCTCTTTTGCCAGCTTTTGGGTTCAGTATAGGCTGAAGGTTTCCCCCTCCTTGATAGCGAGCATGGGGGTGTTGTCGGTGGGGTGGATGCTTGAAAGCTGTCTTGTTTGTCGTCGGTTTGTGTCCGATCTGAGCAATCCATAAACAACGTCTGAAAACACTGGCATTGGTTGCGGTTTCTGTGTCTAGGGATTATCTATTGCGAAAACTCACGTTACCTGCGCGCTCCACGGGCGTGTGCAGTTGCTGCGCGTGCATCAGAATCACTGAAGCAACTCCTATCTGACACAGAACGACAGAGAGAAGAAATTGTTGAATAAAGTCATTATTTTTGTTTGCTTTGCAAAGGTTGAACAACTGATGTAACATGGACTATTTTAATGATGTCCTTACTGCCTTTCTGAGCCTTGAAAATGGTAGTTCCCTTGCTGTCTAGAAAGCTCTCGGATTTCATCCAAAAATAACTTAACTTGTGTTCAGAAGATGAACGAAGGTCTTACAGGTTTGGAATGACATGAGGGTGAGTAATTAATGACAGACTTTTCATTGTTATTGACTCTCTTCATGGAACATTAGATTCCAATAAAGAACTTTTATTTTTAAGACTGAACTACTGAGCAAACTTTAAGTCACTTAATTAATATTCATGAGCCGAAATGAGTAATCATGTGCCCTCCCTACCCACTGTTCAAATCACTCCTGCATATCATTTACAAAGCAATTTTTGTGATTAATAATGGGCTTTGTCATAATGACAGTAAATTAATCCAATGTTTTCTTGAGCACATACCACATAATAAGCTAATTCTATTTGCTAATACAATGACAGTTAATTAAAATGATTTTGTTTGTTCCTAATATTGATTCATGCTCATTTTATTAACACAAACTGTCAAAAGAAATAGTGCATTAATTTTACAGAAGGCTAAAAAGGGTGCCGCAGTTGCAGATAACTGTTGTATGGAAAGTGTTGTTGACGAGGTCTGAACATTGAAGGCAAGTTGGGTTCCATCTC
Source organism: Sinocyclocheilus anophthalmus (assembly GCA_018155175.1). Lineage (NCBI taxonomy): Eukaryota > Metazoa > Chordata > Actinopteri > Cypriniformes > Cyprinidae > Sinocyclocheilus > Sinocyclocheilus anophthalmus. Next base: position 206,148 of record JADLZN010003114.1, on the reverse strand, counting down.
ATTGCTCTCCACAGGGCTGGCATGACAGGACAGTGGTGACGGAGGCACTTCTGTAAATGTGTGTGCTAGCGTGTGATTGATGTGAGGGATGCTGAGCCGTGAATGCTGACACAGGAAGAGCAGAATAGGTTGACTTCAGGAACCTTAGGCTAGACTCACACTCACATTCACTGGCCGATTGTTATGTCACTTAAATAATATTCATAAGTCAGGCTTATACAATATGCACCCCTGCTTTCCTTTTCGAATCCGTCCAACTCCCCTGATAATAAACAATCACTATCTATCATTTACTAGAATCTCTAAGGCACAGAAACTCTTGATATTCACTCAGGAGGATCAAATGGGAGAACAAAGAGAGAAAGAAAAACAGAAAGCACAGGGAATGGAAAACAAATTGAAAGAGCATTCCGCTACTCAATTGTTTGTCTGTTCTCTCAGTGGTGCAGAAAACAGAGGGCAGGTGATAATGGCAGTTGACCATAAGAAATGTAGGGAGCAGCAAATGAAGAGAGACCAAGTGACCTCAGTGTAATTGCTCGGCATTTTCACTGGCTCAAGGCAATCATGCTCAATGTAGTGTACAACACGCCATTGTGCACAGCTACCACTCCATTCAAATGCCATATGTCTACATGAGTGGCTATCAGATAAGTTTGAGGCTTTGTGTCAGTCGTCCAGTTTGGTAGGGACTTTCTACTTAAAAAAAAAGATCATGTCTATTTTACAAAGTAAAAATATCTGATTATGTGCATGTTCTACAAAACACTCCAGGTCTCTTGTGGACCAGGCATGCCTGTTCATTTGTTGGTAGCTCTCCAGCTAGACCTTTTTTGCCATGAGACACAACCTGGACACTGCACTCATTCCCTTGCCATCTGTCTGCAGCTGAAAACACTCGCTTTCCATACGGTAGCACGCTGGTAGCAAACCCATCCCCAGCTGACAGGCAAAACGCTTTGAAAGAGTGAACAAGGCAAGCTCAATTGGCTGATGTGACATTGTTTTATCAGAGTGTGCTGGTACTGTGAGCGGTGTGTCCTGAACTAAGGGGAGAGTAGTGGGGGGATTAGTTCAGAGCGTTGGACACGCTTTGGCAAAGTTTGTCCATCCGCTCATCAGCTGAGATTGCAATTTAGCAGCTTGCTGCAAGAATGCAAACCATTTCTAATCGCAGAACAGCATGGCATTTGCCAAGTAGGTACAACAAACGGGGAAAAAACAGCTCTGTTGCCCATCGGCTTAGTTCTTAAGGTTCTGCTGAACTTTTCCCATAAAAGGATCATTATGAAAAGCAGCGGTCATGTCCTTGCAACAACAGCTGACTGAAGCACAAGCCTCAAAAGAGAGCTGGTCACCAATATGAGCTTGTCTCTCTCTTTCATTCTCTGTTGGTGCTTGTGTTTTCATCTGACAGATTTCTACAGCATGTAATCAGTAATGATGATTTAATTATTATGATTGGATGAGAGCTGAATGAATGCAACCAAGTGTATCTGACTGGCATTGAACTAGACACCAGGTGGTATAGAGGCGTTTGTATCACAACACATTTAGTTGGTCCAAATGTGGGACGTCGTGGTTGTTGGGTCATCAATCATGTGTCGGGACTGCGTTTTTGATTGACAACTGTGGCAATTCTTTCATGAACGTCAGGAGTCGTTTCTACAGAGGGATTAAAGCATAATCCGTCTTATCATCCTGAGCACGAGGCTCATTTGTAACACTTACAATAAAAAAACGTATAGGGAACAGTTAATAGGGGAATATGAAGGTTAAAAACTTTTTCTATGTATGGGTAGTAATCTGCACATCCAAATTAGCACTCTTAATATATATTTATAGCGTAATGAAGCTATCGGCAGGAGGAGTTATAGTGAATAGGCATTTCCGCAAATACCTGGAGTTCAGGTGTGAGGAAGGCGATTTGTGTGGGAGAGGTGCGAGCAGGTCAAACGCTTGAATAAGACAAATTGCTCTTATTTTACAAGGTCAAGATACCGTTGTGATATTTAGTGTTTAATCTGCGTGTCGATAGGTTCGCATGTAGTAGTTTCAGTTCGTCATTGGGCGGATGCTAGACTGGGGGGGGAAAGCAAGGTCGGACAAGGGGCAGCAGGATTTGATCGCACCCAATCTGGCTGGGTGGAGGCTCATGATGCTGAGACAATAATCCAAGAGTAAAATGTAATATCCAGACAGCAGCAGTCACCTATTGTTCCACCGATGAAATCCAGTTATTGATCCTCAGCTTGAAGTCAGAGTCGAACCGTTAGAGTGGGATAGGTGGGAGGGGAACTCGAGGAAATAGTTGAACGACGAAATAGGAAAGCCCCAGTTGGAATGGTGCGCCGGATCTACAGCGTTGATGTGGCATTATCACTGTGGGTAATGAAGGGGGAACTGTTAGGTGCAGGTTGCGTACACCGGGCTTCAATAACGCGTAAGGTGTGCCTAGTACATGTCATGATATGCTGCCGTTTCTCGCGTGTAGCCTGAGATTCACTCAGTGTTGCGTACAGTGAACGAGGCGCTGTCACTGTACTCTCGCGCTCGCATCTATGGAAGCGCTCGCCGGGGTGACGTCAGCGAGCGCGGAGCAGCGTGTTTCCTCACAACACATCTATTCTGCAAGCGCGGACAGCGCTGGAGGAGACAGATTCGTTGATTATAATGGCAGCGCAGTGTTTTTGTCTTGTCGCCTGCGGCGGATTTGAGGTGTGAGGTCATGCAGGGGGAAAGTTGAAGGGTAGGGTGGGTTTTCGCAGATTACGGCATTTACTGTATATAGACGTATAGCGCCCTCTTATGCAGAGTTAGAAAAAACACAGTGCAAATACAGCAGACAAAATTGGCTTCATTCATTCACCTGACAACCAAACAAAAGCTTCTTACACTATGACATTAACCCGTTTACAGCAGAATTATGTTCCATAAAAATAAAAACGACCACGCACGCTTTATTTCTACTCTTTAACTGCAGCCACAAATGATAGGCTAATCGATATAAAGTGCAGTTCAATCATGTTCTATAATGTAATACTCATCTTATATAGGCTAAATAAAACATGGTGTAGCCAAAACAACTAAATTATAACAAAACAAAAACAACAACAACAACTGTAGTTTAGATCAATATAATAGTCAGAATTATGCCATGTTTTCTACTTTGTGCTAAGGTAAAAATATTATTTTTAAGCCAAAAATTAGCTAAAGTGTGATATGATGCTCATGGATTGTTTAAGCAGCATCTAAACTAATAATACATCATGAACTGGGTAGCATGATTCAGGTCTATAATTTGACACATTAACTGAACAATATTAACCTCATTCTTATAAACCGCTATGGACAATGTGTGTTCGATGAACTGAATATTTTCTATTGGCAAAAATGGTGGAAATGTTTTTGCCTTTGCCTATGGTTTTTATTTATTTTGGAGTCATACAAAACCTTAAAAAAACACTACACTGAAAAAATATTCACTAGAGAATTTTAAAAATGTGTTATAAGCAGAAATAAAGATGACATGCTAACGTACTGATTCTTACAGTTTTTTCTTACACTGAATAGTTTTTGAAACGATTTGTTATTGAAGTACTCTCAAATCAAGGTCAGTGAGTGGAGAAAACCTCTTACCTGGCAATTTCCCATTTATTTTACTCTTGATGTACACTAGTAGTCACTCTTTCATCACTTTACGTCTCAGAGGTTTGTGCTTATTGCACAACCTCACAAATCAGCCCAGCATTCATTCCTTTGTGAAAGAAAAAACTTTCAGTCTGAATACACTGTAACCCACAAAGAGATAAAATACTGTACTTTAGAAAAGTAATAAATCACATTCACAAGTTCACTCTTTGTTCAGCACAATACAGACTCATAGACCTATGAACTGCACCTTGGTTAATCTGTGTTTTATAATTATTATTTTTTATTATTATTAAAAAAGCTCTGGCCCATGGGGAGGCAGACAGGCAGTTGGATTTAACAGGACGTCTCTTATTTGCAAGTTGTTCTCTTTTGTGTGTCCTAACCTAAAGGCTCTGTGTGTTACAAGTATTTTACTGTCTTGTGTATACAGAAACAAAGGCCAAGAGGAAACAGCACAATGGAGGGATGTGACAGGCGCCTCGCACACTCTACGTTTCTTCCTCTCTCAGTCTGTCTATCTCCCTCCGGTTGCTCTCTTTGCCTGACCATCCAGTGCTCTCGTTCTGACAGTCAGATATTTTGACAGGGCCATAAGGTTAGTGTCTGAGACAGACAGTGTAAGCAGTCAGCATTGTTCTGCCTGTCATAGCATCAGCACTTCTACACTCCCCTCCCATCTGTATGAGACGAGTACTTCCTAGATATGTAGTTACTCCATTTTAAACATCACATTTATTTTAAGCCGATTCTGATCACCTGTTAGAAACCAGGTCAAATTCTAAAACAGATATCAGTTATTTGTTAAGCATGTGCGGTTTTTCACATGAAATTAAGTCATTAAATTAGCATAATTACACTGACTGACTCACCCTGCATAATTGGTGATCATTTATGAGGTATATTATATTATAGATGTTTGTCACAGAATTTTATAGCCTGCATAGCTTTGATTTTACAGCCTGCATATCTTTACTGGAGTGTGCACACAATGTAATCTGTACCAGGAGTATGTGTGTTGTGTGATTTTTGCGGATATCGTGGGCTGTAATGCTGGTCAGAGCTCTGGATTTACCATTGTACTGAAATATGACAGAGTCCACAACAACAGGAAGTTGCTCTTCCTTAGGGCACTGGTACAAAGGGGCACCGGAAAGCAATGCCTCCCTGAACTACCCCCCACTGTGAGCTGCCCTGAGGTACATTCACTAGCCACAGATTTATTAACCTGTTATGAGTTTTTAACTCATAAATAAATGTCACTGTAAATGTGCTAGAATGATAGGCAAAGTAGTAGTTACTGGACAGAATATACAACATCACTCTAAAAAGAAAATACAAAACTTAATTTAAAATTTAAACCAAAAACCATCATTAACCAGTTTGATCCAGAAGAAAAGAAGAAGAAGCAGAAAAATTTGATCATGGCTCCCGATTTTAAATCACTGACTTTATTTAGATTTTTGGGCAAACGATTCCTTAAACTAAAACTATGAACACTGATTAACATGATGTATGTACTAAACACAAACTGACAATATTTTTGTCTTATTTACTGAGAGCGCCAGGCAAAAGTGAGCTGTTGACCCAAACTAACTAAATCTCAAACCAGTTAGTGAGTTGGGAATCGGATCAGTCTGAGTCAGATTTGTGGATCAACCAGTTCACTGGGAATAAAAAAATGTTCATGGCTTCCAAGTTCAAATCACTAGCTGCGTTTACATGGACCCTACTAATCCGATCGTAATAGGACTAGAAGCACAATCAGAATATTAAAGTCACATGTAACCACGTCAATCGGATTGAATTGGCCAGATCCGATTCAGATTTCGATCGGATTGTAAGGGGTGGTTTATTCCTTTTGTAATCCGAGTGAGAGGACATGCAAACACTTGACCGATTTGAAAACCGAAACTGGAAAATACCGGTACTGCACATGCGCAGTGGCGTAAAAATAGCTTAATAGCATATGACGCCCGGAATGAGCTGTTCTTCCTGGTGAATAAAGTGTCATAAATGAGTGTCCCGTCATTATAAAACTCCCCTTTCACTCAGCGTCTGTGAAGTGGAGCAGCACAACGGTCATCCACAGACGACTGGTTTTGGGTGCGGGAAGGGGCACTTTTTCTGCTTTATAAGTACAGACACAGCCAACCGTTCATGTGCTGGTCGCGCGGGGTAAGTTATGACCCGAATTAATAAATATCGTGTGGGCTTGTTAAACAGTATGCTACAACAGCTGGAATCTCTGTATATTCAGGCAGTGTGCGCATGTCAAAAGAGTAAATCCAATCAGAAGCTTGTGACATATAAGTGCGCATATCAACCCGATCACTTTATTTAGCGTTGATGTAAACACTACGTTTGGATTCGTCAATGAATTCATTCTGATGGAAGCTAAAAGTGTCCATGTAAACATACCTACTGACTCGATTTTGGGTGAACTATTCCTTTAAAAACGAAGTATACACTGATTACTGAAGTATATATTGAGATGTATATTGGATATCCCAATATTTAGTAATTTATCATTTTGATAATATTTCCCCAAGAGATACACTGAGTAAGGAAGCTCAACTTGAGAACCCAATCAGTCCAATTCGGAAATGAATCATTTAACCTGTTTTGCAGATGAAAATAAAATGACAGTTCATTCATGAGACTGACTCAATGACTATGGATTAGCTATTCATGTAATTTACAAATTAGATGTACACACTGCGATATGCTAACCACAAAAAGCAAAAGTATTCCAAAAAGCTTTGGAACATGTGCTGCGGAGGCCATCAGCTGTTTGTCTTGTGTGCCATGTTAATGCCGTGACTATGGTTTGGGCACATGGCCTGATGGCTCCACCAGTGTGGGGGTTTTGATTCTCTATCATTTATGTGGCATGTAATCCATTTACCCAGACCATCTGAGACCTGTGGCAGGAATTAACCACACCGTAGTGCACATACTGCCTTCTTTCACAGCCCAGGCAACCAGTCACATGTCCTACCCCATCATCTCAGGGGGACTTTTGTAATAGCTCAACAACAGTCTGTAGAACCTGGAGTCTGTTCCAGGGTTTATATTTAACCGAGAGAAAAGCAATAAATGAGCCAAGGCCTGGTCTGTTATCTGACCTACTAACAAGATAAAACCCAAGGAGAAGCATAGGAAATTCTTGGAAAAATAAATAATAATGATTTAAAGACAAAAAAATAATTTTTAAAGATCCTAACATGCTATCTTCTCTAAAAGCATGATGGGAATGCGCGTGTGTGCGCATACACACAGTATCTGGATATGCTGTAGAAAGCACCTTTGGAATGTGAGCAAGAGGGCGTATTTTACTGTAATGGAGTTGATAGGGACTATGAGTTCTATGAAAAACAATTCAGACCAGATGGATTACTCAAAGAAAAAAAATGTGTGAAATTCCTTTCCTTTTTGTTGATTTTCGAAGAAAAGACAACTGGTTGGATTCACGAGTCTGATTAGATGAGAAGTGGAAAGATATTCTGTATTTGCTGAGTCATTAATTTAAGACTGTTTGTTTGAAGGTTGTCTACCATCTTATGAACTGACTGAAGAACTTCTGACCTGACTTAGAGTCCAACAGAACAGGGGAGTGAGCGGGCCGGGCTCAAAGAGAGAGAGAAAAAGAGAAACTGAGGGAATGAAAAGACAGCATATCATTTAGGGGAGGAGTTTACATACTTCCTTCAGCTAAAGCTCTAAACTCATGCTACAAGGACATACACGCATACACACACACACACACACACACACACACACACACACACACATACATACACACCCCTTGCCCTACAGGAGCATTACAGACTATGATGGTTAGTTTTAATCAATTTGAAAGGAACTTTTCGCCAAATCCACAGAGCACATACTGACAGATCTATGAGGAACGAACATACTGCCGGGAGTCAGCAGGATAGAGGTACGCTCTCTCTCTCTCTCAGTGTATGAGTGAGTGTGTACTCAGCTGAAATTGCTGTGTTAATATATATCAAGGTTTGAATGGAAGTAGGACAAGTGGTTGAGTTGTAGTGTATTACTTTTTAACTAGTTGTTGAGACTCCTGTTGTCTCTACATATGTTTTACATAGTATACTTGTAGTTTTTCTGTGAGTCTGTCTACTAAAATGTAGAACATTTGTTTTCTCTAACAATATTCCAGGTTTTTCCACTAACTATAGATCCTAAGAACTTGTTTTCGTTCAGTTTAATAGTACCAGCAAGTGCTGCTTGGGCTTAGGCGACATTCTAAACTTAGAGTCTAAGCCCTTTACTCAGGTTACAAATCTGCCTCGTTCTTTTCACTGACATCCACACACTGAGCCAGTAACCCAGACAGACACAGCTAACTCCACCATCTCAGGCGCATGGGACAGTTTAACCTCTTTGTATCACATTCAACAGACAATGTGCTGCCAAGCTACAACAGTTCAAGCTACTTTCAAAACATTGGTTGTATAGTTGTCAGCACTGACATCTGCACAAATATGTGCTCTGATGTTGTTTTTACAAGTTAGCCCAAACACAATTTCTTTTTATATATATCTACTCTCTATATACAAAACAGATATGTTCTCAAGAAGTAAAGTCAATGTATAATTCACAGACATTCCCACAGCAAAACACTTGATTATGGTGTTGAAGGCTCAGAGAGATGCTGTATGAGAGTTATGCTGAGAAATGCCTCCTGGCTGTTTACAGCTGCTCAGACTCACAAGATCTCCACAGATTCAATTAGAATCTGACTGGGTTCTCTCTTTACAAAACACTAAGATTAGCAAGATTATTCTGTATAGATAAATACCCTCTTTGTTAAGCCCCGAGACAGAGACAATAATGGTGACAGGGAAACACATTCAATGTAGTTTAAACAATCAGACAGTACATTAAAAAAGACTGAGAAAGATTCATCAATATGATTTGAGAACGCTAGACATTTTTTGACATCATGCTAAACACACATAATGCTAAAACAACAGGATGACAGAACTCTACAATGATATACTGAAGGTTGCATCCTAAGAAACTCATTCTTAACATTCTTGCCAAAAACGGAAACCAAATAGCTGGATTATTGATCAGTCAACACATTTCCCCTAAAAATCAGTGGTTCCCAACTGGGAGACCAGTAAACTTCTAAGAAAACAGTGAAAGGGGCATAAAATGGTAAATTGATTATTCTTCCTCTCAACAACAGAAGATGTTAAACATTTGTACTGCCAAATTCAGTCTTCAGAGATTATTCTTTATTCTTCCTTTAAAAAGCTTACAGAGTAGAACAGGCCAGGTAGCAAATTCGTCATGAAGAATGTCCTCATTTTCTCAGTAAGTGATCAAAAACAGCTTTGGTAAATGTTTATTTATTTGATTTTTTTTAAATGAACAATACCTTCAAATCATTATGATTGAGCAGTATTGACTCATTCGGTCTATCTTAACACTGATAACACTAACCCTAAAGAGGTCTGCACTTTTCTGAGAGCCAGACATGTTAGAATGGCCAACCTGGAGCTGTCACCCCCAATATTACATCTAGTACAAAAGTGAAATTTACTACCAAAAAACATCCATGTTTACTTGCTATGATCAGAGCTATGATCAGATGATAATGCCCATTTGGTATGTAGTTTAATAATGAGAAATGCCCATTAATTCAGTGGGCCTTTTGTCCTTGTATGCCAGAGATGTGAGAATGCTGCTGTTCTCATTTTCCACAAGAACCCCTGGCACAGAGAGGCACTGACCAGCCCACACAAACATGCCAGCAGTGCTTCAGAGTGCTTCACTCATCTGCCGAGTGGACAGAGAGAGGAAAGGGGAGAGTACGGAATAGATGGAAGATAGAAATGAGCAGTAGAGAGAGTGTGGTTTATGCAGGAGAGGAAAATGGAAAGGAAGAGAGAGAGGGAGAGGAGTGACTCCATCGATAAGTGGATCTATCATCGAAAGGGCACTATTGAACCGGAGTTTGAAGCTGGCTGTGTACATCATGGCATGCTGCTGCTGCTGTCCAATTCCGTGCCTCAGAAACTGCTTCTTGTTTTCAGGTTGGTCCCACCCTGGCTTTCATAGATTTTTGCCATGAGAAGAAAGAGTAACTTTCACAGGGAGACATCACAGTGTTTCTGTCAGTCATGGGTAATAGATTTACCAATGAAGGTAATGCAGGACCTTAGGTGGCAGTTTGTGTGCCTTGTTGTTGTGCGTAATGCTGTGATTGCCTATTGTGACTAATTACGTACTGTTGTCACTGTGTGAGTTACTGGTATATTGTTTTGCTGCTTGTGTGTTTTCAGATCGTTTACTATCAGCTGTTGACTAATAACTAGCAAATACTGTCCTTTCATCATAGAAGATTTTAGCAATTTGACAGTACATGAGGATTTGTAATGCAAGTGTCGGGCCAATTCAGTATGAAGGTTAATAATGTTTTACCATGTTTATTACTGTTTGCATGCACACACTCCCTCGCGTAGATTTTGGTTTGCACATGCTTTTATTATTTGAAGGCTGTGATTCTGTCTTGCTATGCATTTAGTCTCAGTTTGATTAGGCAATTACCCTAAAAGCTTCAGCTTGTCATATAACTAATTTAATAACACTCCCCTAAACATCACCCTCCCTTTCAATAGCGATATCACCCGCTGAGTTTGATGCCTTATGGAATGACCCTCCATATGCTTTAGCAGCCGTCAGTGAGCTCTTTTCGCCCAATGACGCCATGACAGCTGGTAAGAGGATTTCTTGAGTCAAGCATGAGTGTTTCAGAAAATAAAGTCTTTAGTACAGAGTTTCACATAATTCTATTATAAATATATTTTGTGTTTAATAAATTATACTAAACAACAGTTTGAAACATCCTCTCTTTTCAATGCAAATCTGGGAAGGTCATACCCACCCCGAGATGAGGAAGAAGCTATTATTTAAGCCATCTGGCTGATATTTATAGAGCCATTATGATATGACTTGCACTTCCTGTTTATGTACACAACTTTATGAGCTTGTAAACACAGCTCTGATATTTTTATATCTACAAACATGCTAATTAGTACCAACTGTATCATGTTTTTGAATAAGGAACTGTTGTATATGGCGATGACCACATATTCAAACATGGGAAGTGCATACCTAAAAAGGGAACCTTATAATTGTCATTAATTATTCAGTATTTCATCAGTCTTATCCCTCTTCAGTCATTCAGAGTTGCTTTTCTGTAAGTTTACAGATTTATCATAAACTTAATCATACAGTAGTTATGAGGTACTGAACTACATACCAAATGCTGTCGTGTTCTGTAAAGCTGTGTTGACAGCAGTTTCCTTTGTTTTGCCATTGGAGATGAGGAAGTGGATGCTGAGGTCGAGGTGGAGGCAGAAGGCATAAGCAGAGAGATTTACTGGAGGAGGAAGGAAACATTCAGCGGAAGCAGCACAGTATCTTCAGCAGGAGAACGCTTCTCTCCAGGTATCTGCAGCATGGATCTCGGTGTCCCATAGACTTGCATGGAAATAATGGCCTCTTTCTCCATAATGGCCTTTAATGGCTACACTTCTTAAGCACAATCTCAAAACTAATGCCAGACTTCCTTAATGTGTACACTCGCCCTAATGGTATGCCTTTAGTGATGTGGTCGCTCATAGTGCTGCTCCTGCAAAAAAAAAGAAAAAAGAAAAATCATATTGCCTAAGCGTACTACTACTGTGATGTTGGACAGTAATAAATCACACCCTACATCACTAGAGCATTCCTGTTACTGCTAATGCAATTGATCATAAATCTTGGGTTCTTTGTGGTGGATACTTAACTTCATTCCCTTTTGCTTTTTGGAGATGTTGTTTTGTTGTTTAGCGGGAGGCGACGATCTGGTGTAGCACCTGACGGTGAGCTTCAGGAGGCGTTACGTACCAGACTCCGAGTAGTAGAGAGTAACAGCCAGGATGTTGTCCAGCTCTTCAAGGTCAGACACAGAAGTATTCATGCAAAACATGCACTGGCACCACTGATGAACTTATTACTATTGATTACATTGAGTATTTCAATCTTCTTTACATTAAGCGACTGCTGATACTATCCACACAGGATCTGTCTGCAAGACTAGTGTCTGTTCATGCTGAAAAAGACAGCTTTGTCATCACTTTTAAGACTGTCGAGGAAATTTGGAAGTTCTCTACTTACCTGGCACTCGGTTAGTGTCAATGGAACTAATTTTCTGGCACTTCTACAGTACAAATCCTTGTACTGTTCTAGCTTAACAAGTATTGCTGTTATATTCTAGGATATGTAGCAAGATGTCTTGAGAACTTTCTCTGTGACCAGTCGTTCTGGCTGGACCCTGCATTGCTAAGTGATGTGGAGATCTGTGTAACAGTGGATGAAGACCACTTAGCTACTCTTTACTTAGGACTTCTGCTACAGGAAGGTAATGAGCCTCCACGACTTGCTGATTTCTCAACAGTTAACAAAATCACCTGTAAACACACACTGAATGGACAAATTGACATAACAATCTCTACACATCTCAAGGCTCTGTTCTAAAGTCCACTATTGAAACATTGCTATTTAACCAATTCAGAGGTCACATAAGTTGAAATCAAGATTGGCTAAAAGTGTGAAGAGACTTCAGAGTCCTATTTTAAAAGCGTTTTTGTGAAGTCTTAACATTTCCTTGAGTTTGTTTACATACAAAATATCCTGCTTCTAAGAATTTTGTTACAGTGTAAACCACCTCATTCATACCAAGTCTCTCCTGGATGTTCATATTTGTAGTATTTATCCAAAACAATTACCTTTAAGTATGTCCTCAATTAAGGCCACAGCCCCAAGGTAGACATAACCATCTAAAATAAAACATTTGTGGGACAAACTGTTATGGGACAAACAAACTTTTCTTCTTTGACATATGAATACATTAACTTGTTTATTAATCCACTTGAAAGAAAAAGAGGTAGAGAAAGGTTTTTCAGGACAAACTGTGAACTTTGAAGTTAAGAACCCTACACTCTCAGAAAAATGATACAAAAGTTGTCACTGGGGCAGCAACTTTTCAAAAGCTACACCTTTGAACCTTTACACTTACATTTACCCTAAAGGGTGCATACTGTAGAAATAACTTAAAAGTACATATTAGTTTGAAAGGGTACCACCTCAATGACTGCTTTTGTACCTTTTTTTTCTGAGAGTGTACAGAGGAATACAAATATTTTCATTCATGTTTTAGGTATATACTTTGCCAAGACTTTATACAACAGTGATTGCAAAGAGGAGGAAGAGGAGCTGACCTACAGGAGGAATTACCTGGTGATGGTTAAAGACATAGGACAAGAGGTCATGTGGGAGGGTACGCTGCTGTCCACGGGCCAACATGGTCTAGTGCCTGTGCATGATATGCAGCCTCTGCCCTATCCATTTTATCAGTAAGTGACACTGACTTTCTAAGCTCACGTAACTATATGGGAGTTTTTTGGGATCTGGGAAGAATTGTAACAACAGATTTGTTTGGATGAATGAAAGAACCTTTGTTCTACACTTGTTCTCATGGAAGAAACAAACTGTTTCAGGTTATCTCTTACAAATACTGTTTTTTTTTTTTGTCTAGGTGGTTCCTTAAGAAATATCCCGGAAATGCAGGAGGGATTCCAGTTACAGAAGGCCTCTTCAATCATCCCGTTGGTGAGATTCTTCCTACGTATCTAGAAAACCATTTCTCAAGATAACCCTTAATTAAAATGAATATTCAGAGTTCAGTACAAGTTAAGCTCAGTCAACAGAATTTGTGGCATACTGTAATGTATCGCAAAAAATAATGTGTCCCTCCTTTCAAATATCTGGCTAGTGAGACACTTACAGTGGAGGTGAATGGGGCCAATACATGTTGTAAATGTTAAAATACTCACTATAGCCACAAGACATAAAACATGCACAATATTAGGGATCCACGATATTGGATTTTTGCCGATATCCGATATGCCGATAATTTTCATCTCATTTTGGCCGATAGCCGATGCAGATATATAATTATTTTACTTGGATTTTTTTTTATTTTTTAATATTTTTCTAACATGTGTTAGAATTAAAGAAACAATAATAAAGTTGAAAGTTGAAAAAAGAAAACTATTAATAAACTATATATTAATCACTGCATTTGTTTTTTTCAGAAAGATGCAATGGTAACTTTAACATTTTATTTTATGATTTAACATTTGTAAATGGTCTAAAGCAAAAGAGTTGTAAAAAATTCTGAAAATCTTTTAGAGCTCATAATTTGTTTAAAAAGTATAACATATTACACATTAATGAATACATCAGTATATATAAAATTATTTAATTTAAAAGTGTCATGTTTGTGATTTTTATTCATGTAAGCTTCTGACCTTTAAATCAAAACATACTCATGATTTTATGGCATCAATTAATGCTTTATTTAATCAGAAACACAGTCTAAATATTATTTGTGTATTTTGCTTTAATTTTATTAGAAGTAGGCCAACAGCGCCCCCTACGGAATTAAAACTCCTTACTGAGTGGGCATTAGGACCCGGGGGAGGCTGCCGCTGCACGTGCTATTACTGTTATATCACACACCGACTCATTCTGTATGTGCATTCTCAGTTTAAATGCAGCGATCCAAAACAGTGAATCTAATCATCATTCAGGCAAAATTTGCTTCAAGAATGAGCCACAATGCTGACGTGATCTAATCGCTAGCACACCCTGAGCACATGTGAGTTAATGTATACCTCTTATCGGCAAGACATATCGGCATAATGTTTCAAATTGGACCGATGCGATATTTACATTTAAAGCCATTATCGGCCGATTCCGATATTGGTCCAATAATATCATGCATCCCTACACAATATGCATGATGATTTTAGTGTGAAAAAAAGTGTAAAATTACATTCCAATTTACAAATTTAATTTTTGCTTCCCTTTCAGTGGTCGGAACTTGTGTAGCAGTAGTGGACCATTACCCAGTGGTTAAAGATGAGCTGCACTTATGCAAGGGAGACATAATCAAGATTGAGGGATTTCTTTTCAATACTCTGAACATGTTCATAGGAAGACACCTTACCAGTGGAGAGACAGGATTTGTTCACAAGGCCAGTGTAAAACCTCAGAGTATTGAGCCTATGTAAGCAAACAGTTAAAGTATTTATATTCATATATTTAGCATGTGCTCAAATTAATGACCTTCTCTTTATTTTGTAAAAACCATTTATCTAATGTGCCTCTCGACAATGCTGACATACCAATTGAAAGCAATTGAATATTTTATTCTGTTGACCTCTGTGAATGTGTCTCTGTCTAGCTGGGGGTGATGAGGGTGTTGGAAGGGGGGCTAGTAGAGTTATGTGATGATGTGATGAAGCTATCAGAATGAGAGTCATGTGGCTGATAATGTTGTCTTTGTTGGCTTTGCACAGCGATGGACAATTGGTCTTTCTCAGTGAGGAGGAAAGGGCGGCCCTGTCTAAACTTAACCCCTGCGTTGAGCCCTGCCAGTCTGATGTACTGGCAAATCTTTTCTCCACAGATATAAGCACTGTGTATAGACTGGGTAAGAGATGAAACATTGTTTCTCTGGGAGACCCCAAATAATGTTTAAATGAATATAGTTCATATTCAAGAAAGAAGTTCATAAAGGGTTGTATGAGAAAATGATGGCTGAATTTTCATGTTTTTTACTCTTTCACACTGCAGATAGACTTGATGACTCTGATTTCACTTACATAAGAAATCATCCAAAGTCAGGTAAGCCCCTTTTAAAGCCCCTTCATTTAAAATGTTGCTACATTCTTTTATCATGGCTGTCTTACTACAACTTCAAGCTGTATGAAACTAACAATTAACAATCACCAACTTTGTTCTTCATTTTGTTGCATAGTCATACCTTCCACATTTTCCTTTCCTTCCTACTCTCCTTCTCTTTCATTGCATAATTTATTATGTACAATTAGGGTTGCAAAAAGGTGGAGCATTTCCAGTATATTTTGGAAACACTCCAGAAATTTGAAAAACTTTCCAGGATTTTTTGGGAGTCTTCGAAATCTTCCAATCTTTCTTCTTTTGAAAAATTTCCAACCATTCTGCAACCCTATGTACAATCAACAATTCTGACATGTACTCTGTGTAATCTGCAGAGCAGAAATCTACAGTGGATCAAAGAAAGAGCACCATATCTGAGAAAAGTGATGCAACTCCCTACCACTCATCCCCACGGCAATCATTCTATGCCTCTCGGAATCATCTGGACCGGGACTCTGAGGTCTTCTCCTTCAGCCTGGAGGACACCTTTAGAGAGATGGATGAATATGAGGAAGACCCTCCAAATTTCATGGATGAGGGTATCTGGGAGGCTGATGAAGCCGAGAAATGTGACCCGATCCTGATCCTCCTAAATCTGGAATATTTCCAGGACACATTTCAAACTCTTTATGACCTCTCCTACTCTTTCCTGGACACTTTCTTCCATGGCCTTCAAGAGGACAAGGTGCTTCAACATCTGGAAAACTTGCGAGAAGGAGCTAAGAAAGGCAGGATGCTCTGGGCCCACCGGCGAGCCTGCTTCCTTCTTGGACGGCTATGTGCCAAGAAACTGAAGTACTCGCAGGCACGAGTGTACTTTGAGGAGGCTCTAAAGATCCCTGTAAATGGTTTTGATGACAAGCCTCTTCTAATTGCCCTGTATACCAATCTCACTGCAGTTTACCTCAAACAGAAGATGATGGACAAGCTACCATTTACACTAGAGAAGGCAAGTGCTCTAATTATGTGCCTTCCTTGTCATAACTTCTGCTCTGTGGATGAGTTTGAGCTGCTCAAGCCAATCATGCGCAAAGCCATAATTGAAAAAGACAAGTACCTAGAGGCACGGACATGCTACCTCTCCCTCTGTCTCTTTCTCCGTCTAAGAAAAATAGAGGATGCTTTACCTTTTGTAGAGAGACTTCAATTCCTTACCATAACACTGTCTGCGGAAGAAGGGAGGCCAGTTGCCCCTGTTGATCTCAATTGGATGCTGTGCAGGCTTTATCATAAAAAGTATTTGCCCTACCTCACACTAGCTTCTT
The DNA here is from genome assembly GCA_018155175.1 of Sinocyclocheilus anophthalmus. NCBI lineage: Eukaryota > Metazoa > Chordata > Actinopteri > Cypriniformes > Cyprinidae > Sinocyclocheilus > Sinocyclocheilus anophthalmus. The sequence continues at coordinate 189,406 of JADLZN010003114.1, read as the reverse complement.
TAGGTTTAGATTCGGGGCAAGAGCATTCCTTGGATGATGCATTCCAGAAAATTGATCTCTTTATCAAAAACTCAGTCAGGCTTAATCCTCACTGGAAGGAAAGTACTTCAGAGCTTCCTGCACAGGTGGTGGTCTACCTCCAGCAGGCCTTGTCAATAGCTAGTCAAGGGGAAGACTTGAGGACTCAGAGGGACCTGTGCCTGAGCCTGGCTAGTGTTTACCAGCAGCATGGAGCTTTAGAGAAGGCCGTGCCCTTTGCCCAACAAGCAGCACAGACTGGAAGTCAAATTAATGAAGAGGAGGGCTTTGAGGCATCCGTACTGCTGGCCTGGCTATTGGTGCTAATGGAGGAACCCATGCAAGCTCAGAATACTCTGCAACCTATGCTTAAATCTTTGGATGAAACAGACAGTCCGACGCAGCGTGGTGTAGTCTACAATCTTCTAGCTCTATGCCTCCGCAAACAGGGCAGAGTCCAGGAGGCAGCAAGAAACTTTTATTGTGCTCTGCAGATCTCACAAGAGAATGGGAACAAGCGTAATGAAGCACTAGTGCTGGCAAACTTGGGCTGCTTGTCTCTATCTGTCGGAGCTTCGGGCCTAGCAGAGTGTTTCTTGCTCAATTCCCTGCACCTATTCCAGTTTCTCTCAGAGAGCCCCACAGATCAGGAGCATGTCCAGGCTTTGCTTTGGCTCGGCAGGAGCTACAAGGATAGAGGAGGGAGTCAGGACGTCAGACTATGCTTTGAGATGGGCCTCCTTATTGCTATTAGTGCCAACAATCTGCACAGTAAGTATAACCAGATTTGACTTTTCTGGATTGCATCATGAAAGGTTGCATCTAACCCGATACCTATAGTTGCCCCAGAAAATATTTGGACACTTAAGCCACCATTAAAATGTCTAATTATATTTGCATGATATAACAACATATCAAAATAAGAGGCAGTTTTTTTTAATGAATATAGCACAAGCACACTTTGCAAACAGAATTTCACAAAATGATGACTGTAAAATGACAATTCTGAATGTATTGTTCAAATTCTACAAAAAGTCTTGAACACTTTGTGGTTGTCAAACTTTGTGGAACATGTTTATTATTAATATGACAAACTGCACTTGGTGGTAATTCTGGGCATCTGGTTTAAACTTAAGGCGAACTTGTAACCACAGAAAATTACCTCAAATCCAGCTGGTTAAAATTAATTTAAAAATGGCCTCAAAATTGAAGTTAGTTCTGAGAAAAGGCCCATTAACATTTGTTTGAAGATGTTTGAAATGTTATATCTAATGCAATTAAATTCAGACATTTTTAAGTGTGACTTAAGTGTCCAACAGTGTCTAACTACTTTTTGGGATCACCTAAATGATTTAAACCCTCTGTATGTCACAACCCTGTTTTCTAAATGAAGAGAATTAAATTAAGCCAATATTTCATTTATAGTGAAAGAATAAAAAAAAATCCTTTCAAATGCAGGTCAAATGGTTGTGGCAAAAGTTCTTAGTCAGCATTATGCTGACTTGCTGCTGTATGGACAGTGTATTGTTTACTATGAGCACTGTGTGGGGCTGTGCAGAATGCTAAAGAATAAACAGCTAGAAGGAGAGTACCTGGAACTTCTCAGCAACCTCTATCTCTCACTCAACACTGAGAAGTAAGAGTTACTCTAAAGCACTATTGCCATTACCTTGACACTTGATTCAATGAATCAGTGAATTCAAATGTGAAATTTTTTTAAAAACCTTGCAGGTCATCAAGGAAGTCTCTTGATTATTCAAAGCAAAGCTTAAGGATCTCCATAGACCTGGGGAAAAGACAGGAAGAGTCTGAGACATGGCTTCAAGTGGGCCGTATCTACTATATGATCTTTGAAGATGACCTGGCTGACATGTACCTACAGGTAAGACAAAGGACCAAAGCAGAGTATTGTAAAAGGAGTTAGAGTTCATTATTGATTAGTGTTATCATTTTTGCATATCCATTTGGAAAAGTATGCCACCAATTCTATGACAAGTCTAAACTTTAAATATTTAGACTGTGGTAAAAGAGGCTTAAAGGGGTCATATAATGCTGCATGCACTTTTACAATTTGTTTGAACTGAAATGTGTGTTGGCAGTGTGTGTACACAACCACCCTAAAATGATAAAAATCATCCCAGTGGTTTTTTGTTAATCTACTAAATTCTTTACCCCTTTCTCAATTCGAGCCGATCTCAGATGCAGGCCCCTCCCACGATAGTTTGATTGACAGTAGCGTTTCAGCACAGACTGGACTGACGTCTTACCTTAGACCCGCCCTGAGTGAGCTGTCATCAGTCCACCACTGTTTTACCGCCGGAGCAGATGTAGACAAGAAAGACTCCTAAGCGATTGAGGTCTTCTGTTATTGGATGTAATAATGAACATAGCAGTCGTCATTTACTCCCAACATCTGAGCCGCTGAAGACGCAGTGGATTACCTTTGTTTCTGAAGGGAATGTGTCCCCGATCTACCTAAATGCGTTTATGTTCGCACGAATCATTCGTGATCCAGCTTCAACAGAAGTAGTGAGTATAAGGGTTATTTATGAATCTTTGCAAATCGCCATTCCTAATAATGTGCTAATTAGCAAGTTCACGATGAATGCGGCTAAAGTAAACAGTCCTTCAGAGAGCGGCCCGGAAGAAAGGGGCGGGGTCAGCAGAGCTCACTGATATTTAAAGGAAAATGCTACAAAAACAGCTTGCTCTGAAAAGAGCTGTTTTTACAGGGTAAAAAAAGGTGTTTTTTACAACACCATTGAGAAATTTTAACCAAACCAAACTATGATATAGACTTTTCATTAAGACCCTAAAAAAATCATACCAACTTGTGGAAAATTGGCATCCGATGACCCCTTTAATGCTTAACATATTATACATTATGTGTTATCAGCTGTTAAACTATAGTTAATTTTTCCATTTAAAAAAACTGTTTACAGGCAGCAGTAATACAGCCTGAGAGGAATGACCCATGCTTGGCTATGGCATTTATGAGGAAGGCAGGAGATGTGTCTCAAAGGGACACGAAATCAACGGCTCACTACCATTTTACAGTTTTTTTTTTTTTTAGGCCTCACCTTGGGTACAATAGATCTTACATGATGTGCAGTTGATAATAGTTAAGATAATGTAGAATCCTTGCTAGTCATCGAACCGATCTGCTGGGTTTTTCCCCAAAAAAGGATGGAGTGCCATTTGCACGCAGCAAAGGATGTGCAATCAGAGTTCAGGCGTGAGCAAACTCACAGAGTCCTGATGAAAGCAGAAGCAGTTACGAGGAGGCCCTGCAATTTATGCCACCCGCAGGCAAGGTCAGCACCACACACTGGTAAGACCTGATACTCCTCAGGTTTGAAAGAGCTATAGGATGGAAATTTAATGCCAATGAGTAGCAACTTTGCTATGGACTGGTTAAAATTATTATTATTATTATTAACAAATGTGATGAAAGCCTGTATGCCAGGGGTTCTAAACTGTGGCCCGTGAGATACATTTTCCTACAGAGTTCAGCGTCAACCCTAATCAAATCACCAAAAAAAAAAAACTCTGCGAACAAGCTATCAAGGTCTTTAGAATTTGCTAGGAAGTAACAGGAGGTGAGTTTGATCAAGATGGAGACATTCAGAAGGAAAATGATTTAAGGGCCAGGTTTAGCTCCAACTTGACCTCAACACAATCTGACGGAAGTTTCCCTAGTAAGAGCTTGATTACCTGATTCAGATGGTAAGTAGAGTTGGAAGCTAAACTCGGCAGACATTGGCCCTCAGGACCGGAGTTTGGACAGCCCTGGTTTAGAAACTCGCTGTATGCCTTTTTGCTATAAGGTCTTAACTTTGTGTCGGCCTTTCCCCTAAGTATGTTTCCCCCTGCTGGAGCACATGTCTAGTTACAGCATTCATCGTTTGAAGAATACATCAAATAATGCGTACATACAATGTACCTGCATCTCCAGTGCATGTTAGACTTTAAAAATAAAAGTAATTTATATCTATATATATAATTATATATATAGAATTGTAATTTTATCATTATAACCTGCTAATGATGTTCTAATGATGTCACTCAGACAGTGCTGTCTATTTAGGCATTGTTTTAAGGCATTGTGATGTAATGCTGATTAACACTGATTTTACAGCAAGAGTCACAAATGACAGATTTGATTAATACTAAGATCAACTGAGATGCTCTCTTGAAAACTTGATCTTCAACCTTCACTTCCAATTAAGTTATTTATTCTCAAAGATGAGATCTGAGATGACACTCTGAAAGGAAAAGCTAAGTGCTATGTGTATTTCTTACAGCTGTTCCTCTGAATGAGAGAGTGTCCTTCCATCGTCTTGCATCAGTGTACTTCTCTTTAGGGAAGTATGAGATGGCTGAAAACTACTACCTTAAGTCTCTTTCACTCTGCCCCACTGCTGTTGAACATGCCATTGAGGTTCGGTACTATATTAAAGTGTACTGCAGACTGGCTGATCTAACCCTATACAGATTAAAGGTGAGTCTGTAATAATATTTAACACTTTACATCAATCCTAGACTGAACATTTTGAATGTAAGAGTACAACATGTTTCCACATGCAAAAATAAAGAAACAGAAAAGCATGCTCTCACCTGCACATGTATTTTTGTTTAAAAACCTTTTATGTATCTGATTTTTACTTTCTGTGAGAAAGTTTCCATACACTAATTGTGTGGATTTATTAGTGAAAGAGGCCCAAAGTATCTACAAAAATAAGTTTAACATTCAGAGTAAATGTATTTGATATAGAATGTTTATTACTTTGTCTGCCTTAGGATGCATTCGATGCCATGGGCTACTTCCACTTAGCCCTGGCAGCAGCTCTGGAGGACAAAGAAAGCCTAAGCACATTGTACATAATCTACATGAAGCTCGCAGAGATTCATGCCAACTACATACCCAATACTGAACTGAGTAAAAGCTACATGGAAAGAGCGCAGAGTTTGAGGAAGGAACTGGCAGGATACACAGACTCTTGTGCCACAGAAGAAACACATCAGGACCCAGCTGAGGCAGAGCCTGACACTCCCACCAAAGATCAGTCAGACTCCAGCAGTGGCACTAGTACTCTGACCGAGTCCAGCATGACCAATACCAGCCTCACAATCAATGCAGAGTCTGAGCACATACTCTCTAACACAAGCCACAAAGATGACCCGAACACTAATGTATCGGTGGAAAAAGACGCAGGGCCTCCTGATCAAACCAAGAGACTAGCAGTTTGAAGGAAGGCTTGACTGGTGTATTGTGAATCAGACACAATTCTCACTCTGAAAAATGTTCTTCTTTTAATGAAGACCTGCGATAAGACACTTTTTTCTTTTCTTTTTTTTTTGTTTAAAATTCCATAATATATTTTCCATTAGTGTTTCAAAGTGAATTTGAAAGATATTGCATAACTGTAAATGAATTTGTATATCTGTAAATATGATTTTTTTTTTTAAATCTGTCCTTAGAGAGTTCTAAAACGTTTACTAAATTAAAACTTAAGAAATTCTGTTAACATCCATGGGCAAAATACTGATTCTCTAGCATGTGCATGATTACACAAAGCTGTGTAATTTTTAATTAAGCTGTCTTAACTAGAACAGGCTTAATGCTCGAAATAAGAAAGAACCTCCAAGAAACCTTGGAGCTACAGTATGATTGATGATCAGCTGACTTTCTCAGACCACACTGCTAAAACTGCCCGGTCCTGCAGATTTGCTTTATTCAACATCAAGAAGATCAGGCCCTTTCTTTCAGAACATGCTTCACAACTCCTTGCTCAAGCTCTTGTTCTGTCCAGGCTGCACTATTGCAATGCCCTCTTTGGCAAGTCTTCCAGCCAGTTCTATCAAACCTTTACAATTAATCCAGAACGCTGCAGCAAGATTAATTTTTAATGAGCCGAAAAGAATGCACGTCACATCTCCGTTTATCAATTTGCACTGGCTACCAATAGCTGCTCGCATAAAATTTAAGGCATTAATGTTTGCCTACAAAACCCCCACTGGCTCTGCACCCCTTAACTAATCATACTTCAGACTTATGTGTCCTAGAAGCTTGCTTTCTGCAAGTGAACGTGGCTTTATTGTGCCATCCCAAAGAGGAACAAAATCACTTTCACAGACTTTACAAAGTAATCTGTTCCCTCATGGGACGACTGCCAACTCAATCCAAGCAGCTGAGTCCTTAGCCATCTGCAAGAATCGACTCAAAACACAATTTTCAATCTTTATTTGACCTCTAACCAACTCTACTACTCTCTATTCTCATTCCATTCTTCATATAAAAAGCTAGCTTCTCTAATCTTTTTGTATTCTATCTGTTTTCTTTTTATTTATAATACAATTAACAAAAGCAAAAAAGGCCTCTAACACTAGCTTGCTCTATTCTTTTTCTATTCTATGTTTTCTTTTTATTAATTATATAATTAAAAAAAAAACTTGCTAAGTGTAATGCATTAAGCTAACTGAGACTTGTTATAGCACTTGTATATCATTTTTCTTTTGTTGATTTTGATTGCTTACACTGTCCTCATTTATAAGTCGCTTTGGAAAAGCTAAAGGACTAAATGTCACCAGTGCTGCGCCATAACAACCACTATAAACGTGTGCTTGAAGTGCCCATTAAAGAGTTTTCATAGACAACTTATACATGAGACAGAAAAAAAATGTTTACTGTATGGTTACTTATCTTTCGTTACTTAGATGTCGTCCTCTTACAACCTCCGAAACTCTTTTGTAGCATATACTCAAAATAAACATGTTGTGTTGTACTAATATTATCCACCACTAGAGGGAGATATTGGCTATGGTGATTCGATACCCTTCCGAACATATTCCTCACTTGTGATTATAAGGTGAAAAATGGATTTTAGGCTACTGGGCCGATGATTAAAGTAGCATCCTTCATATAAATATATTTTAATGTGACGTTCTTTTTAAATAGCCTGAATTACTTTATTGTATCGATCATCATTTTCTTTCACTTTTAAAAATTACTATAGCATGTTATTTGTAGGCCTACTACTGTTAACCCATAAATTAATATAGTTTACTATCCTTCAAACAATTAAAATTTCTGTTTTATATAAATGTATTTTGTTACTGACAAGAATAATCACCTTTCTTCTAAACGCGGACGTTCCACGTGATATACCAGAAGCCTGCTGCACAGTGAGTGTTTTAATTAATTATATTTCCTAACTTTGTTTTCTTAAGTGGCAGTTGGCACTGTGCCAGCAGTCTCTCTCTCTCTCTCTCTCTCTGTGTTCTATTATAAATAATAAAAAAAATAGCCAAAATGCCTGCATTTACATCCCCTACAGCAGCTCCCAGTTTTGCAGTTCTGTGGCTTTGTTGTCAACAAAGGAGATCACATGCCCTCTTACACTGCTGTGTTAAAGCTTCTTCATTTATTTTAATGGGACCACAGTGATGCCCATTTGGGTGTTCATGTTTGTTTGTTTGTTTGAATTGTGTCTCTACACAGCTGAGTTAGGCTGCACTGAGGTGGCTCTGTGCCTGCTTGAAATTCTGTGCACAGACACAATGTTAGTGGTAGGCCACTACATATGACAGCTCTGACCCACCTCAGCCTCTAGTATCAAAGTGTTTTAAACCATCAGTTTCATAACATTACTCGAAAGTTCTGTGAATGCATTCATGTCACCTCTCAGCATCTCAACTTTTCACTGTAAATATGCCATTTCTGATGCTGTACTGATATGGTTTTACAGTACTAACACAAACCGCATTGTATGGATTATTCTTGTGTACACAACTTGGGGGAAAAGGTTGGACTTTTATTAAAGCCTTTTATTGGTTATGCATTACATATTTGACTGAAAGTCCTAATGAAGATTTTTGACATACCTAAGATACATAACTGTCATTTATAAAATGTGATTTTAAAGGACCTGAATCTTATACTGTACTTGATAATTTAAGCTTGCATTGGTCCCAAATTGCAATGAAACCTAATTACCTTAGAAACGATTTAGTCAAGGGACATTCATATAGTTACAAATGAAACATCCCAGTTTGCCTCTTCTCATTTAATTAAAGGCATCCTTTTCAATATATCTCATAATGAGCACATGACTAACTCACCCTGGTAAATATTGTGTGCTATGTGTATGTTTTGCAATCATTTTAGCCAACAAATAATTTATTCCAAGCACAGAGAGAGGACTAAAAGCTTTCTGAAGGGACTTGGTTAAAAAGCGCTTTTCATCAGAAGGCTTCAAATTAATATGAACATTAAGTTCTTAATGAATTTCTGTGCTTTCTCTCACTGTAATGCAGTGTAAGGTCCAACTCCCACACCATCAGAGCTTCGAAACCAGAATGCAAGTCGTTCGTTCTCAAACACCTCCAATTATCAGCACTCACTGTGCTATATGAAAACTTTCTCTCAGTAATTGTTTTAGTGGCTGGGAGTCATTTCAGTAGTGAATTGGCTACCCAGCAGAGTAAAAGGCTGAATTGCAACCAAGTGCTGCATGCCAAGTGCCAGCATCAGTCACAAATACTGCAGCTGAATGTCCACTACTGATCAAAATTATGGAAATAATATGATTTTTGTTAAACATTATGCTTACCAAGGCTTCCTTTATTTGATCAAAAGTACAGTACAGCTACAGTATATTGTGTACTTGTATTATTACAATTTAAAAGAACAGTTTTCTGTTGCAATATTATTCCTTTGATGGCAAAGCATATTTTCAGAAGTCATTACTCCAGTCTTCAGTGTCACATGATCCTTCAGAAATCATTCTAATATGCTGATTTGGTGCTTAGTTATCATTGATACTCAGTTATTAATAATAATTGTTCTCATTGTTGCAAACAAAGTTGTTGCTGCTTAATAGTAATATCTATAATACTTAATATTTGGTAGAAAAATTACTTCACAATATTACTGTTTTTACTGTATTTTTGATTAAATAATTGCAGCTTTGGTGAGCGTAAGAGACTTGTTTCAACAATATTAAAATCGTAATTATTTCAAACTTTTGACCAGTATAAACATAGGGCTGTAGTTAAATCACACTACTGACTGTCCTCACTTAGCTCAAGTATTATGCTCAGAAAATAGGCAGGCTACATGGCAGCAAGTATCTTGGCGAGGTGTCATGGACTGGTAAACTAAGTTAAAGACTTCAAATAGAGCTCTGGAGAAGGGTTCTCCTCTAATGAGCCGCAGTTGGTTTCCAATAAATCTCTCACTCCATATTAGTGCAGCTTGCCACTTATCACTGTATGCCACCCATAAACCACAGCCAGAGATACACCGAGCATTACCTTTAGCTGTGGATCAGTTCATCTCGAATGATCTCAAGAAAAAAGGAGAACATGCACAGTGTGATTTTATTTGAATGTTATTGATAAAAAAATTGTTTTGAGGGAACCATTAAAAGTATTTGTGGGAGAAGCTGCGATTGCAATGTTGGATTTGTCACAGTCTGCTTCTAATGAACTTTAGTGGATAAAGGAGAAAAAACGTTTTAGTAACACACTGAATCACTGTTGATTCCTGGGGGAAATCAGCATTGTTTCTTTGCTTGTAATGGCTGCCAGGAGGATGTTAATTACATCTTAATGGTGACCTCTTGCTTTTAAGTTCATTGAGCACTCATTATAATTAGCTATAGTCATTATAGATCTCATCTCTGTCTTATCATCTGCAGATGAGGTTTGCAGTGCAGCTGATCATGTGTGTGGAAGGTGATGTGTTCGGTTTTATACCCCTTATAAGGTGTTACACACTAGCTGGTTATGTTCAGGAAGGGCTGACACCTCTAATTTGGCATCTGTTCTCTGACCTCCTCACTTGCGTCACACTGGGATTTCCTATTGATTGTTCATTGCTGAATTAATATCATGCAACCTCAACTAAGACATTAGTTCTGTAGTAATATACTAGTTAATGAAGCGTACAAATGTTGTTGGACCACAAAACAAGACTATGCTACTGCTTTTTGCATGCTAGCTAATTAATTCTTTAAAATAAAGATTACTACATCCTGATGCCATTAGAACCAATCTTATTCTCTCTCTCTCTCTCTCACACACACCCACACACACACACACACACACACACACAGGTTTTTAGAAATCTATATATGTGCTGGTATTTTAGGGGTCAATAACGTGGTTTTTTGGTCTTAATTCTTAATTAACTTTATAATACAATACAATTGCAGCTCATACATGCATTTAATTAAATACATGTCTTCAATGTTAACAATGTATTTATTTTCTTTATTTAAAAAAACATAAAGTGTGTTACAAATGTTAAAGGTATAATAATTCATTTTATAAAAAGAGCAAAGTTGTTTATTATACAAAAGGAAAAAAAAGTTTTTAAAGCCATATGGGGGAAAAAAACTTAAAATCCTTTATTCAAATATAATAGGTTCTTTAATAAAACATAACGGTGCTACTATTGAGACGTGAGGGACCTTTATTTTTAAGAGTTGTTGCTGCAAGCTACACTGAAAGTGCAAATAAAGATTGAAATTTCAAATGTTTATCATTGGAAGACCATTCCAAGAGCCTCGGGACGTTCTATGCGCGTGCCTTGTCGCATTTGCCAGGCAAATAAAAACAATAGATTGGCATAAATTGCTCATTAAAACCTGGGTTCTGTGCCGGACACCATTACTTCTCTACGATTCCACATGATTCTGTAAATAGAAAAAGCAGAGTATAAGATGTGGCAAAGACTGGAATTTAATTGAAAAACAGCTTTCTGCTGAATCAATGATTCTGACGTGTCTGGTGAACAATAGTAAAAACATCAACACGATGAACTGCATCTCTAGTTAGTATGAAGAAAACTGAAGTCACACAGTTAAATTGTTGTTCGTAGAGGGAATCAGAAGCCTGTTTCTTAACGGGATAGTTCAACCAAAAATGAAGGGCTGTCATTATAATTACCCGCATTGCAACTCGTAATTTTTCTTTATCTGTGGAATAAGAATTATATATATAATTTATATATATATTATTATATATATTATATATATATATATAATATATTACAGGGGCATCTCACATAAATTAGAATGTCGTGGGAAAAGTGAAAGTATTTCAGTAATTCAAACTCAAATTGTGAAACTCGTGTATTATATAATTTCAATGCACACAGACTGAAGTAGTTAACGTCTTTGGTTCTTTTAATTGTGATGATTTTGGCTCACATTTCACAAAAACCCACCAATTCACTATCTCAACTAATTAGAATACTCATAAGACCAATAAAAAAAACATTTATAGTGAATTGTTGGCCTTCTGGAAAGAATAATTTACTGTACATGTACTCAATACATAGTAGGGGCTCCTTTTGCTTTAATTAACTGCCTCAATTCGGCGTGGCATGGAGGCAATCAGCCTGTGACACTGCTCAGGTGTAATGGAAGACCAGGTTGCTTTGATAGCAGCCTTCAGGTCATCTGCATTGGGTGGGTCTGTTGTCTCTCATCTTCCTCTTGACAATATCCCATAGATTCTCTATGTCTGTGGGGTTCAGGTCAGGCGAGTTTGCTAGCCAATCAAGCACAGTAACACCATGGTCATTGAACCAGCTTTGGGTGCTTTTGGCAGTGTGGGCAGGTGACAAGTCCTGCTGGAAAATGAAATCAGCATCTCCATAAACCTTGTCAGCAGAAGGAAGCATGAAGCGCTCTAAAATTTCCTGGTAGATGGCTGCGTTGACTGAGGTCTTCAGAAAAAACAGTGGACCAAAGTCCTCTTTTCAGATGAAAGTATATTTAGCATTTCATTTGGAAATCAAGGACCCAGAGACTGGAGGAAGAGTGGAGAGGCACAGAAAACATGTTGCTTGAAGTCCAGTGTGAAGATTCCACAGTCAGTGATGATTTGGGCTACCATGTCATCTGCAGGGTGTTGGTCCACTGTGTTTTCTGAAGTCCACAGTCAACGCAGCCAACTACCAGGAAATTTTAGAACACTTCATGCTTCCTACTGCTGACAAGCTTTATGGAGATGCTAATTTAATTTTCCAGCAGGATTCGGCACCTGCCCACACTGCCAAAAGCACAAAAAGCTGGTTCAATAACCATGGTGTAACTGTGCTTGATTGGCCAGCAAACTCGCCTGACCTGAACCCCATAGAGAATCGATGGAGTATTGTCAAGAGGAAAATGATAAACAAGAAACCAAAAAATGCAGATGAGCTGAATGCTACTGTCAAAGAAACCTGGGCTTCCATTACCACCTCAGCAGTGCCACAAACTGAACACCTCCATACCACGCCGAATTGAGGCAATAATTAAAGCAAAATGAGCCCCTACCAAATATTGAGTACATGTACAGTAAATTAACATACTTCCAGAAGGCCAACAATTCACTAAAAATGTTTTTTTGGTTGGTCTTATGAGTATTCTAATTTGTGAGATAGTGAATTGGTGGGGCTTTGTTAAAGGTGAGCCAAAATCATCACAATAAACGAAACAAAGACTTAAACTACTTCAGTATGTACATTGAATTTATTTAATACATGAGTTACACAATTTGAGTTGAATTACTAAAATAAATGAACTTTTCCACGACATTCTAATTTATTGAGATGCACCTGTATATATATTGAAGAGTTTTTTTTAAATTTTGCCCCCCAAAAAAGGAGTAGATACAGTTTCCACTTAAAAAAATTTTTTTTTCCAACACTTACTCCAATAATTTTTTGTTTCATTAACAATATCAAAAATAAAGATGCATTCATTGAACATAAGTGGGGTTTAAAGCAACACTGGACCACCATCCTGTAGGTGAGTAAATAATTTTTGTGTGAACTTTAAAGTGTTTGCAGTAAAATTGTGTGTGCATATTAGCACACAACCAAAATAATAACTGAAGTCCAATGGGATTGCAAATGTTCCACTTCGGCAATGTAAACATTTATTACAGTGACAATATAAAAGACTTGTATAAGAATTGTATGTCAGCATTTACAGCACATTTTCTTTTGGGTGAAAATGTTTTGTTTTATGTATCTCCAGTCAGTGCAATGGATATCAAAGCAGCAATTATAAGACCTGGATACTCCTGGCGATAAATCTCCACATGATGTAACAGAAGTCCAGTGCGACACCTCCTGCCAGTCTCCTCCACTTAGTCTCTTTGAGTAATTCCACAGACACTTATGTCTCCATTTCTGTTACCATGTATGGCCTCTGTGTACTCTTTATGACAATGAATCCCCGGCATTTATTCATTCTGCATTTCAGAGCTGTAGGGCTTGTATCTGAGAAGTAAACACAAGAAAGGGATGAGGGAGTGAGAGAATGACACATACCATCGGGATTCGGTGCTGGATGGGTCTGATTTCAGTATGGGCAGACATCCAGGATAACAGACGGCCATATGATGACAGCAGCAAGTAATTTACACTAATAAACAATAGCAGTCCTGTTTCACAAATGCAAAATATTATATTCAGGACTATATTATTCTCCTGATATAGACAGTCTGAGGCTTTATCTAAAGTGAAAACAAAAGGCTTAATAATACGATAAGCACGATTAATGTTTCTGCCTTTGGTTCTTTAACCTATGCCAAACAGTCATGTCATAAAAAGGCATCTTTTGCTTAATTAATGACATTTTTTTCAGGTATGATATTGAATTAATGTGTTAAACGTCTGAGTGGAATAATCTGATTTAAAACGAGAGAAAAAAGTGCATTCTTTAGTGATTTTAATATGCATTGTTTATACGTGTCATTGATATGCGTGAAGAGCAAACCGGAGTAGATTAAATACCTCATAGGATGATTCGGATCTAAATTTATTCGCTCTTTTCATGAGCTCAAATGGTTCTCAGTAAAAGCAGGGTCTTAGCATTAGATTTCTGTGAAATGTGGAGAGCAGTGCATGAAGCAGGTCTTTGTTGCTGTACGTCAATAGGGACCGGAAATTAGTCACTCGTTGAAGTACTTTAAAAACCTTGAACAAAAAGGGGCAAAGTTAATGTAAGTCATTCATTATTAATCCCCACAGATGGAAGCCTTATTGATTATCCATTTTGACAAACAGATCCTCCTTTATAGATTTTGTATGCAGAACCCAGTTTAAACCGGATCACTGCTCCATCTGTCTCTTACATTAATTAGAGCAAACCTCATTTAGTGCTTCAAGATAATGCAAGATCGTTTGTGAAACAAAAGCTTAAAATAAACAAATATAGGTCACCAACCAATGCTAGTAATTTTGCACACACAAAGAAACTAGTACATCACTACAAAAAAACAGTGTTTTGTCTTCCTTTCCATTAAAACATCAAAACATCCACATAAATGTACTTGAAATGTAAAACTAAGACATTTTTTGATAGAATATATCTTGAATTAAGTTTATTATTTCTTACCTGATTAGCAATTTCTTTCTTGTTCTAAACATATCTATTGTACCAAAAATATATACTAGATAATTATATATTAGTATATTAATTATGCTTGGCAACGGATTAATCGCGATATAATATAATATAATATAATATAATATAATATAATATAATACTAAAATGTAAAATCCCGGATGGTTTTGTTGGAAAACAAGTCATATACACTTCATAAATGTATTTATTTTGTGAAATGCATTTTTATTTTATTTTTTTTATTTTTACATCTCAGTTAAAAGCCTAACTATCTTCACAGACCTATTTTTCTACATTTTACACAGTGCCCTTGAAGCACATTCTCGCAATTTCAGTTCATTGTGTTTTTTCATATTTTCTGATGCTCAAAAGTGAACTTGAGCTTTTAAAATCCATCCCATGTATAAACCATGTTTTTTCATGTTATTTCTCCATTACCATGTGAATTAGCATACAGCATCAATTAAAAATGCACAAATGCATGGCAGGACTGTGAATCACAGCTGGTCGACTATAATGTTAAAATCACATGGTGGACATTCTGTTCTGGAGGGAGAAATGAGACACTGGATTACTCTAATGGCAAAATCATTAAGCACAAGAGAGACCCTCGGCTCTTACTATGTGAAAATGGCTCCTGTGAGTGACTCCATAATCTCTCCTCAGAGTGCTTTTGTGGTGGCTCATTTCACCTCCGCTGTGGTCGTTTGTGTACACGGCTAGTTGTTTTTGTGTTTCACTGCATATGCAGCAGCGTTAGTCTTCATGTGTGTGTCCACGTGTGTCATGCAGCTCGTCTGTGGTGATAGTTAGTGTTTATGTTGTACTCTACTGATGTCTCCCACTCCTCATGTTCAGACCATTATGGCACTAATACGGTACGAAAGTTCTTTGTTCTGCACAGCCATGATGACAGCTGTGGCATGTTGCTGTCAGATTTAGAGATTTATATAATATGCTGCAGGCTAATAGCAAAAAATGGTAGATGTATCAAACGTGGGAAAGGAACACGGCATGTAGCCATGGGCTGTTTGTTTGACTAGTATTTTTCAGATATTTTTCTTGGACTCATTAAACCATGCACTGATGCTGTGCTGTTTTAACCCCCAGGGCAGGAGAATGACTTTATTGGGGTGGCCTGTGGAGGTCTCTCACAGACCAGTGATGTTAGACTGTGTGGTGCCATGGTCAGCACCCTGCTCCTTTGCAGGAGATACGGAAACCTGCGCTTCACCATCAGTTTTAGCTCTTTTCTAAAAATCTTTAGAAAAAAGGATGGTGCACTTTTCCACTCACAACATGATTCCATTATCTAGGAGGCTTCTAAGGAACTGAGATACTGCCGAGAAGGAGATTTGGCCTGTGACATGAGCATGTGGAATCCAGAGAAAGACATCTTGTTCCAAATTGTATATTGACAGAGAAGACGTATGTGTGCCTGGCAGACGTTTTAAGACTTTTTAAGAGGTGCCAACTGATGCAACAGTTTTATTTGTGGTGGAGAGCCGAGCATGATTTAATAACTGAGACGTGCTGCCTATAGCTCAGCCGAGGCTCAAGTGTAATTGAGGTAAATGATCGGATCAGTTTGGAGAGCACTCGTGAATAACAACAAGCGGCTCTTGTTCAGTAGTTCTAAATCACATTTAATAACCAGGCTGTTCTTAAGCTGGTTAAAGTCCCGTGTCCTTATAAAAGCTTCTCACGGTGGAATACACTTTGATTTAGTGGTGAGAGGGTCAAAGAATGAGGTGTTCAGACTGAATGCCTGTTTGTTTGAGGCTGTTGATGTTAGGTGAGGTTGTGTTGTCTGTTTTCTTCTCCTCACACATAGGCTAATTTAACGTCAAAGGCACAGTGTTTTTCAAAGAGATAAACCTCTGGAAATCCCATCCTCTGAGCCTATGTAACGTCTAATGTAACAGCTAGTGTTTTCACATGGTTTATTTTTTTCTCTTGCTTGCTGCAGATCATTATAACATGTTTGGTTTTTTTGTCACTGTTTCAGTTAATTTTTGTCATACCAATGTGCTTTTTTCATGGCTATGTCGGAAATGTCTAAATATATAAAACATAGAAATTATTAATATAATATAAAAAGAAGAAGAAGAGGTGGATGGATTATCTCGACAAAGGAGAAGTGCTCACTAACACAGATTTAGACAGATTTGTGAACAATATTTGAGAGAAATAGAAAAAGTACATAGAAAAAGTCTTAGATCTTTAAATTCAGCTCATGAAAAATGGGGGCAAAAACAAAAGTGTCGCGTTTATAATTTTGTCGTATATAGATATTCTTATATATTATAATTATCAGTATTATAAAATGCGTATCTAATTGCATTGTTATAAATTGCATACTTGTCATTGATTTAATTTTAATTTGATTTTTATTAATTTTATCACTGTAACATCACTGTAGGCATATGCTCTCGGTTACATTAGATAGCATTATATCATAACCTGCATTATTTTTAATGTAGTACAGTATTGGGATTGTAAGGTATTAGAATGCCTGAATTTCACTTTTATTCTTTCATATTCATCACACACATTAATCCATCCATCCATTTCTTCATGTACCTTTTCACCATGACTAATGGGGTTCATGGCAAAAACCTTCCTATATTTTCCTCTCTGGTGGGTCCATTTATGTCTAATTTTCCTTTCATTAAATGAATCTATTCTCTCTTCCTTCTCTTTGCTCTTTCCTGAATGTCACAGCAGGCATATGAACCAATCAATCAAGAGAACATTTACCACTATAACATCATGAATTATTGGCATTTTAATGTATCAGTAGTATAGCCTCACACTTCCTATATATATATCTATAACCTACAGAGGTTCTGTGTGGCAAAACACTTAGACATTATGCCACCTAATTCATTGTATCCAGGCTGCACTTTTGTTCACATGCAAATGAGGTGAATGAGAATGAATTCTAAAGAAATCTGATATAGTAATAAACCTCTGCTCAGAATGGAAACATTTTACAATATCACAGTCTATTCCAATCACATGCTGCAGGGGCTCGTTCCCATACTGAAATAGACATGGCTGAGTTGCAGCTATGCATTCAAAGGGTGAAGTTATTCTTAAGGGGATGTTTTCCACGCAGCACAGATGGACACAAATCATACTCGTGGTGATTCACTGATTGATTTACTCTTCAATGGTGAGGGAAATGCCTTCTGATGACCTACAGAATAGAGAGAAGGTGGCGGATGGGCGCTGAATCTAATACTTTAACAAAGTCGTACTGTAAAAGCACTCATGTATAGTGGCTGGCTAATGCTATTTATGCATCAGAAATGAATTTTCAATGTATGCAGCTATGCTTAGTAAACACTTTAGGATCATTTTGGATCCTTTGCAAACCCCAAAGCTGTTTCTTGTGCTGTAATGGCTGTGATTTATCCTTTTGTTTTGCTTTTTTGTTTTAGGAACATGCTAGGAATTCATTCGAGGGCTTTGCGCCTTTCCTCTAAACATTGAAAAAAAGATCCGTCACATCCAGGCGCACATTAAATACATCATTTATTACAGAATACAAATGGCATTACACTTGTATTTCATAAATACCACTAATATAGACAAATATAGCTGAACGTACTTCACTGTAGTTCAACAAAACAGTGATAAATCTTGTGTGAAAGTAGCTCAAAGAAATGTAAGTAAACATCAAACTGGAACAATATTATATACAGTACACATGCCATGAATTAAGCACTTCTAAAAAGGTTGTTTAGTGGGAAGCTTTCTTTGAACTTTTGCCTACCAAATGTTCATTTGCATTATGAATTTGAAATCTGCTCTTATATCATTAAAGCAATATTCAGGGCATTTTTAATCACATCTTCATGCATCAGGCTGTCCACACTGTGTCTGTACTTACAAATGTGACAATTAATCTCCTTCTAGGCAAAGTATGCTTTCCAAAATGTCTGTTTCAAACTGTTAAGCAGAACTCTACAAATTTGTATGTATTTGTTAAACTTACAATTGAAAAAAAAAAATACTTAGTGCACATTAAATGCTGAAGGTGACATCAATATGATGTCTTTAGCGTGACATTAACTCCCGAGCATTGCTTAATTACAAAGATGAAAGTGCAATTCATGGCAATTTGCATGCAAATAATTTGATACCCATGTCTAAATGAAAGACATTTATGAATGTAAACACTTTACTCAACAGGTTAAGCGTGTCCACAGAGAAGGCAGTGTTAATATAAATTTCTAACACAACAGTAAATCACATCGCCACAATCAAAGCAAAGATTGCACAAATATTTCATTTAGCACAAGGTGGTACAGGTCAGAGTTTCACACAGGAGGCTACTGTGATCTACATGCAGAGAAAATCCTTCCCAGAAGGGTGCAGTGTTAACAAATCTGTCCAAGCCGTCACATTCACTTTCATTTACTTAAAAAGGACATGCATGCTGTTGCTTGGTATAGTCCAGTGTTTACAGTGACAGAGCATTCTTTTAATCTCTATAGTTTTTTTCTAACATTTACATATACATTGACCATGTTTGACTTATGTTTCCAATGTAAAATCTTGGTCAGATTTAGAGTGCACCCTTTTAAGAAGCTGATTTTAAACTGCACTTTGTTGTAATGCTTCAGTGAAACAGAAATATTGTTTTATCAGCACATTTTATTCATGATAAGTAAATGTGTAGAAATGTTTGAAATCCTCAAAGCATTTTGCTTTGCACATAAAATCAATCAAGACCACAAAAAGCCACAACTAATACGAAGAGATATCCTAAAGAGCAAAGTTCACAGTTTTCGACCGCATAAACAGGCTGCACAGTAACAGAGAGACACTTGTTAAACGGTTTACCACTAACGCAGTTTATGATATGCATGGAACATTAGATTAAACGCCAAGGTCAGAAATGTGAGTGAGTGAGGAACAGGGAAATTGCTGTGTGCTTTGCACTGCATGCATTAGCTGAGCCTGACATGAAACCTGATGCCTCCTAATTTATTTATCTTTCTAGATAATGTTTTTTTTTTAGAGGGAGTCACATAATGACTTTGATAAACACTGATTCTCAGGGATTTACACGGAAGCTTGATGGACTTAATTGTACTGGAAAATGTTAAGAACATTCCTAGGGTGACTAATTAGGATTTGGCAGCATTCAGGACTGTGCCTGCTGAGGGACGCGAAATGACATAACGCAGATCAAAACAGGCCACCAGAGAAATTCTGTTATCATACACATTTTAAGCAAGAGACAGAGAATTTGTTTATGCTGTGAGAATGTGATATTGTGCATTAGCATAGAATGGTTTATTTTTGTAGACTTCCATCTAAGGATACTCAGCTTAAGCAATCACATGACTAAAAGACTGAACTATATAATTCAGCAATTTCCTTAAACAAGCTGGTATGAACATGCGGTTTCTCTTCCTCTTTCATTGTGGTAAGGTGTTGTTTCTGTGCTGAGTTACCAATTGGGTCATTTTTAACCCAGACATTTTTAGATGTACTCTAGACTAGTTAGAACAGAGCTGTTGCAGGTGTAAGAATTTTTATGTGGTGTATTTTTTTTATGTACCATCAGAAATGGCCTGTTTTACAGAAGTGAACCTGATACTTTATGTGAAGTAATGCTTGTTGTAGTCTGAATGCCTGAATGATTTAATATTTAAGCTTCCAAATTGAACTAAGTTACAGTGAAAATGCTTCAGACGGCAATACCTGATTTAATCTGTTGATCTAATGCAAGCAAACATTCTTTAAAACTGAAACTCAGTTCTTCACTTTATGCAAGATGACAGAAACATGACTCAGGAGGGAGGTCCCTTTACTGAACATCCACTTCAAAGTTCTTTTTCATTGCTATCAAAGAAATACAATCTCTGTGAGCATTCCTGTTCATTTAAAACTGAATTGCTAAATATTTTTAGCATCTAGTTTGATGTTTTCTTTAGCTGAAACTACTTTTTGAGAGCGCAAACCTATTCGAGTGGTGAAATGAACCAACAGAGCAAGTGAACCTAAGAGAAAGCAATGAGGTAGATGAAGAAAACCAATGTTTAAAAAGTCCCTTTTCCAACACACACCTATTATTGGTCACTTACCAGAAGAGGGTTAACCTGTCCTTATGTGACACATTGAGAAGTCACAGTAGAATGAGCCAGGACTCGCAAGGTGATTTACAACACACTCGTAAGGTTTTTACTGCAATTCCCATTAGAGTCCGTTTTATCTGCTGACATGCGTCCCTCTTTCTCAAAGTTGCCCCCAGCTGGGTCACTGTCCTCTGAGCTGCCTTTGCTTCGCCCTCGGTGCTCACTTTGCCAGCTGTGTCCACTGTATATATATCCATTGACTGGCCTAACATTAGGGTAGCGTGACCTGTTGAGGCATAGAATCTCCTTGAAAGCGTACCTAAACTCTGGACTTCTACAGTAGATCAGTGGGTTAAAGGCTGAGTTAGCGTAACCTATCCAGTTTAAGATTTTGAATATAGGGTCAATATGGTCAATTTTTTGGGATTTTTGTTCATATATGGCCCTGACCACATTTAGTAAAAAAAACGGGAGCCAACACAGCGTGAATATACCCATAATGATGCCCAAAGTCTTCAAAGCTTTATGTTCCTTCAAGCAGAACTTGGGCTTCTTGGCGGTCCTTGCCTCACAGTGGCTGCTCGCCACCTCTTGAATTTTGCCATTGTTCTGAGCATAAAATCGTCCCTCACTTTTGTATATCTTCTTCAGCTGCTTCTTTGCCTCCTGGAAGACGCGGCTATAGACAAAAATCATAATGACCAGAGGGATGTAGAAGGAGATTATGGATGAGATGATGGCGTAAGTGGTATTGGTGTGAAAGTCACAGCAGGTAACATTCATCAAGCAGCACCTTGCTTTTGTACTATTGGCAATCCACCAATCCATATGGATGGGCAGGAAGGAAATGAGCCCGGCAATGACCCATACCAGCAGCACAATGATGCAAGCTCTGCACTTGGTCAGTAAGGACTGGTAGCGGAAGGGGGATGTTATGGCTAGGTAGCGATCCAGAGCGATGACACAGAGCGTCTCGATACTGGCCGTGACGCACAGAACATCAGTGGCCGTCCAGAAATTACACCAGAATCTGCCGAAGTGCCAAGTGCCAAGGTTGATGTTAAGGGCGCCGAAAGGCACCACCACCAATCCCATGACCAGGTCTGCACACGCAAGTGATGTAATGAAACAGTTTGTGACGGTCTGAAGTCGTTGGAATCGGCCAATGGCTGTAATCACCAAGACATTGCCAAAGACGATGACCAGAACAAGAACGGACATGAGTGTGCCCAACAGTACCATCTGTGGTTCGCCAATGTTAGACTGGGTGTCATTCAGAGATGGAGATGCAGTGGTGTTTGCCATGACCTGAGAGATTGAAAAGGAAAAGCAGAAATATACTGAATTAGTTAAGAAAAAATTAAAACAAAGGCTTGTGCACTGAGCAGTAAACCGCTTTTTTTTTTTACAAACCTCCAAAAATGACTTCCACCTCCACTCCTCCTTCCATACAAAGTTACAGCATGCTTTTAAGGTTTATAGGTTTGTTACGAACGAGTAGATCCTCCCCAGCTTTATCTTGCATGCTTATCTCTTTCTCTCTCACTTTTGCTCTCTCTTCCTCTGTCACCACAGCACTTTTCTCAACCTCTCTCACACACAGTCACTCTGCCGAGCAGTGTTAGGTTAAGTGTGGCTCCCAGGCTATTTGTCAGAGCCCTTATAACATTCTGTGATGACATCATAGCTGACTTCCAGCCAATGAGCTGAGAGTGAGGTGAAGGCTGTACTGCTGCTACAGAATTAAGTAACAACATCCTGACAGCTACAGTGAGACTTGAACTGAATGTGAAACAGTTCATGCAGACTAGTTTTAAATATATATTTTCTGGTTTAATACATTGTTTCTGGCATTTATATTTGTTTGTGTTCTGTAACTCATGAATAAACTGTAAGTGCTTTGGAACAGACAAAACTAGCCGACAATATTCATAGTGTAAAATGCCAGGTTTATTGGGAAGCTAGGAATCGAGCTAGACCAGAGGTGAATGCAAAGAATATGAGGAAATTTGTTTGTTTGTTTGTGTGTGTGTGTGTGTGTGTGTGTGTGTGTGTGTGTGTGTGTGTGTGTCTGAATGTCCAGAACCAGATGTCCAGAATCATGCCTCCAGCACTAGAAAGGCCATATGCCATTAGTGTTTTTATCTGATTGTATAACTTGAATGAAATGAACCAAACAGTTATGCTTAAAAATGAAAATCACCCAAAATGAAAACAGTTGCTGGTTCCCATTGTCTTCCATAGTATGGGAAAAAATACTATAGAAGTAAGCGGAATGGGGGGCAACTGTTAAGTTGCCCACATTCTTCAAAATATATTTTTTTATGTTCAGCAGAAGAAAGACATACAGATTTGGAACACCCTGAAGGTGAATAAATGTATTTCAGTGCTTTAAAATCACCACATTTTCAAAAACATTTTATTTAACTTCTTTTAGTTATTCACATTATGTTCTTCGAATATGTTCTTAAAATTGTGACTTAAAAAAAGTGTATTTTCTTATATGTATTTGTGACATTTAATGACCTAGAGCAGGGGTGCCCAACCCTGGTCCTGGAGATCTACCTTCCTGCAGAGTTCCGTTCCGTGTTTGATCAGGGTTGGAGCTAACTCTGCAGGAAGGTACATCTCCAGGAACAGGCTTGGGCACCCCTGACCTAGAGTGTCTACGTAGTCAAAAAACAAAGACAAATACAAAACAAAACAAACAAATAAAAGAATACAGTGTTTATTTTTCTGTGTGCTCTCTGATGGCCATGGACTGTGCTACAATGTGGATATGAGGTAAAGATCAGATAAAATGTAGCAGTGTCATGTCTGCAGAGATATTAGAGGACGGGTCTGTGAATTTGAGTAAAATGGCTTCTTTTGAACATTATTGTGGAGAAGGAGGATGAGTGGGAATGTGACACATGAATGGGACTACAGCAGGGATGTCCAATCCTGCTCCTGGAGGGCCACCTTCCACCAGAGTTTAGCTGCAACCCTAATTTAACACACCTAAACCAGCTAATAAAGGCCTTCAAGTTCACTAGACCTATGCCCTAATTCCTTCAAAGGGTTTACCCTCCGGAGTGAGAGCTTTGAAGGGTTGAAGGGTGTAAGGGACCAAACAACTGTTTCTTAAAGTGTCCTTTTGCATCATTATCCCATGCCCACACGGAGGCGGCGTCATCATGGAAAGAATCAGCGCAAGGGATCATGGAGGCCTGAAGTGTCCATCAGTTGTACCCTTCGAAATCCTACATTCCAAAGGGCCCTTTGAAGTGACCAGTTTTAAACACTTCAGTTTGGAACGACCCTTCAATATGGCGGCCATGATTGTTTTCACTTATGGGGGTGCTTGTTTGTACAGTTGTCAAATAAAGCTGTGATAACTTAATTATTAGTTGTTGAGTCCATAAATCTAGATTTCTTTATTCTCAAGCCACTGAACATTGAGTACCAGGTGTTGATTTTTGTGTGCTTGTAATTTTTTTATATTTCTCTGTAGCTATAATTTATTTTATTTCAGTTTAGTTTTTAGTAATTTAAGTAACTCAAATGTATGTTGATTTTCTTCCAGATTGCCAAGATAACATGGCTTGTTTTCATAATTTTTTTTCTTCTAATATTTCAGTTTTATTTTATTTCCCCTTTGTTTTAATGAACAAAAATGTTTTAACTTTAGTTTACAGTAACGCTGTTGAGTACAATGAGGTATTGTCTCTGCGTTATGTGAGACTTCTGTTTATGGAATGCTTGGTACCAGTAGTTCCTGAAAAAGATGATTAAAAAGTAGCTTGTTTGCCACCAGCTCACAAAGGCCCATCATTTTAATGCTTTGACCAGTTGCATGTTCTACATTTAAAAGTGTTAAAACATTTTAAAAACCCTTTAAATGTTACCATAATCATTGAGGGTTCAGTCTGGATTGATGATCCAAAAACTGGTACGAGTGATCTATGAACTGAAAAATAACTGAGAATGCATTGTCAGCAGAGCTCTTAAGCGCAAATTGCTCGAGGACCAAGTAGTAAATGTACTGATAAGTGCTCTGGGTAACAAATCGTGTCTGCTAGATAAGATACAGTATATAAAGTTAAATACCTTAATGTTTAATCTTTTTGGAGAAACTGGTCATCCTGAGTTTAAACAGGAACAAGCAGGAATTCAATTCCCTTTTTTTTAAGTGAGACAAACATGACCATGTCAACCAAATTGTTTTACATATCAAATTTTATGCAAACAGGAATGTCTTTGTAGCGAATCAGCTCATGGGGAAATATGAATAATTAATCATAACTAGTTATAATTAATTATAAATATTTAGATCAGCTGTAGATATTTACTTGACCTCTCAACTGTCTGTCAATTCTAAGAACGTTAATTTCCTGGTTAAAGTAAATAACTTTCTTACTGTACAATTCTTCAAAAGCTTGTAGCATAAATCTGCATTGATTAAGTGACTCCAGTTTTGAGCAAACAATGAACAACGTCAAGTGTGATACAAGACTTTATTAACTACATAAACACTTAAACTAGTCTAACATACTACATAAACACTTAAACTGGTCTAACATACACATACACACACACGCATACAGTTTGTATAGGAAAGGGTTAAAGCTTAACGCAGTAAAGAGAAGAGAAATAAGAATATGAAAATATGGTACCATTTGATATTCAGCAGACCTACAGCCTGAAGGAAACATCAGATTCTCAGTTCAAACACACATTTGTAAAAAGGTGCAAATGATACCTAATGTATCAATTAATAAGACTAAATTTGAACACTTGCACGTCTCATCTGTCTGAAAGAGAGGTTTGATGCAATCTGAAGGTCCCAGTTGATCTTTGCTGAAGTTGGTTGATGAAAAAGAACAAGTTTGAGTCAGAGAATCTTGTTGAATGGAAAAGTCAAGGCCGAAGCCTGGCACGTACTTAGGGGGTTGCAGAAGCGTTCTAGCTCATGTCTTCATCTAAGAATCTAACCGAACCACCGACTAGGACGGGTCACTGATGTGAGGCCTTTAAAGTCTGAGAAGATTCACGCCTCTCAAGACGGCTTGTCCAATGAGAAAGGCTGAAATCCCAAGTGGGAGTTTTGAGATACTGGGGAGTTTTATGACTCTGTGTGGAAGCGTGGTAATTTGCATATGGAACTTGAATCGAAATTACTAAAGATTCTCAGGACACTAATATATTGCCTATGTACCAACATATAATATACACGCTTGTTTCGATCATCAGAAGGCGAATTCATAGATACTAAACATGGTAGAGTTACTTATAGTGAAAGGATGATAGGAATGGGTTCCATCATAAGCATGCCTAAAATAGTCTAAATATCAAAGACAACATACACCATGACCGAAGGATACACTGTTCATTCAAAGAAAAGTTTTCCTATTAATTAATTAGTAGAAAAGTCCATTTCTACTGTGCCTTGTGCCTCTTGCTATGGAACATGCAGTGATTTTCCCTGCTCATATTCCATTAGGTCGTAAATGTATCTGGGGTCAGGGTTGCCATGGTAACCAGGGGCCTGGGGACGTTCCCAGACATGCTGGCACTCAGTATGTTTATTGAGTGAGGGGTCTGTGAATGTTTGTTAATCTAATTAATAATTGATTTGTTAAATCAAATGAAAAATGGTGTGTCTGATTGGTCCAGACGCTACATCTTTGATGAATAGAAGGTTTAAAAGAACAGCATTTATCTGACATAGAAATTATTTCTAACATTATAAATGTCTTAACTGTCACTTCTGATCAGTTTAATGCATCCTTTGCATACTCTATCTATTAAAGGCAAAATACAAACAGCGTTGCCACATTGGATAGACGAGCTCACCAAAACCTACCCACTCCAACAAAAAAAGCACCCAAAACTTTAACTGTCAAAATAATTAGGTAGAATTGTATTTCCATTTCAGTCAAGGTTGATAAGGACCAGTTTCTAACTCCTCAAAACAAAATAATGATGACAAAATAATTTAAAAATAGACAAATTTCCCAGGAAAACAGATCAAATCAGGCCAAATACAGGGCAAAAAAAGACAATGACCAAATATGACTAAAATATGCAGGCAGACACTGCCATGTAAAAACAGTAATCAATGAATTTCCCGATGCTCTAGAAACTCAACAGTCAGGATAAACCAATTTAAATGCAAAAAGTGATCATTATTTCACACTCGTTCATGCACACACCATGACAGCCAAAACTGTGTTATTCGTTGATACATACTACACGATAATCTGAAAATTAAAAAAATTTACAATAATAATGCACTTACCTTCGTGTCGCACTTTAACTTCAAACAGAATTAGAGGAAGCCTTTTGTGACTATTGTAGAACATAATACAGAACTTTGCACAGTTAAAACTAATCAAGTCCAGCAGCTATCAATATGGAAAGTAAAAGACGTCCTGATGCAGGACAGCATGGTATTCAGTTCCAATTTTGAACAAATTATTAAAGTGTGCTCTGATTTCAGAGTTAAAATATTAGAGCCTTCATGTCAGCTCCCTCCACAGGTGTAATTCACATTTTGAGAGTCGAGTCACTCTCCCACTCTAGCGAACCGTGACTTTTGAACCTTGGCCCTCTCCCCCTACCCTCGTCGAGGGGGAAAACCGACTACCAGCCTAGCTTACAGAGTCTAATTCTAAAAGTCATCTTTGACAATTCCACCTTTGAAACAAGATGCTATTCCAGCCTTAATGCGGTCACATACCAGACGAGAACCCATGTCGGGTTGCACCATCCATTCGTAAGTTCTTACTTAAATGAGAATGTTAAATCCACACTAGAGGCTTAGTAACTACTAGCTAGTTTGTAACTAAATCTGTACATTATTCGGTTGTACCAGTTGTTCGTAAGGCAGGCCGTAGCTGGTAGTTTGTAAGCTCTCCGTAAAGTAATGCGTAGTCGCATAATATGACGTTTATCCTAAATGATCCAATAGTAGCCTTCAAATACATATAATAGAGTTTGAACTTGTTTAAATTCTGTGAATTTTAATTTATTCTACATTCTAACTTATTTTGCCTCATGTAACTAATGGTAAAGAGAAGTTGCCATTAAAAACGATGCTACTTAATCATGAATGACATTAGCCAATAGGTAAGCTATTTTTATATGTTAACATTCAGAAACTGTAATTGAAATAACGTAAGGATCAATAAATACTGAAAGAAAAAAACATAAGAAATGGCATTTATTTATTATGGCTGATTTCATTTGACATGCACAACACAGACCGAAGCACACAGAGGTGCGCTGTAGATGGGGTGTTGAAGAAGCACTAAAAAAAGAAAAAAAGTAAGTTTATTCATATATTTTTCTCTCTTTTAATATGTACGCGAGCGTAAATGTGAGCAGCATCATATATGTCTAAAGGATTGAAGGTTGTCAAAGAAGAGCATATTGATGCAGTTCACTCAGTCTTGCTATTTTATTCCAACCGCTAAGCCACGGTCACACTGCACTTTTTGCTCCATTGACTTCCATTCATACGCATGCGAATGCATCAGACCGGAAACGCAAGCCCGTGTGAAAAATTTTCACATTTTGCTGCGTTCCAAAGTTCAAACTTGGTGAACTCTGGCCTGCGAATTCGCATCATGTGATACTGTGTGACCAACGGCAGATCGAAACAATTTCGCATGCTCAAAGTCTAGTGTGACCGCGGCTTTACTCTTGACCGGACGCTTCCGTAAATATTTAGTTGGAATGTAGAGTTACATTTAAAATAAGTATAATGGTGCAATGCAAAAATATTTAGTAGTGCATAAGCTGTAACTTAGTGTCTTTTTACGTCAAAACTACGTTACGTTGTAACTTGCGCACAGCTGGTGTCCTTTATATTCGAACACATTGTTTTCTACATGCGCACCGGCGGCACCACCGGCCTCCGTGCTTTGACTACAATAGACCACACTTTCTCATTCTGTTTGCTCTGTTCTTTTTTTAATCACAGAACTTAAAACTCATTGACACCACTTGCTCATTCTTGAAATGAATGTTTGACTGTTTGGAGAGTAGATTAAAGGTTTTGGACTGCCATCTCGAACTGAACGCGACGTGTCCGGTGTGCGATAAGTTGCCCTGAGCTGCATTCACACTAGCAGCGACTTTTTGTCGCCAGGGGCTGGCGATGAGATTTGCTAGTGGGCGTTCTCAATACTGGTTGCCTTGACAGCGAATCAGGTTTCTTGCCACTAAGTACAAACATTTTGGAGGCAAAAGACTAAATACAATCTAAATCTAAATTAAATCCGTACATATAAACAAAAAATTTATGAGAAATAGAGCCTACTTTCTACTATTGCAAATGTTTATCTACGGCGATGAGAGGAGAATGATCACATGAGCTCTACAGTCTTCTTTCCTATTGGCTTTCGCTCCCGAAAGTCGCTCTTCATTTGCATAAAGTTGAAGGATTCTGAACTTTGTCGCGTCACTGGACACGCCCCATCCGGTCGCCAACGGTCGCTGTCGCTCGTGTCGTCGGAAATCGCCAGCTCTCCATTGAAATGAATGGGATTGTGTCGTTTTGTTGTTGCGTGTCGCTTGTAGTGTGAACGGGGCTCTGGACTCACGCATCACGCGGCGCTGCGCTTCTCATCCATTGTGCGACCGCCTTTCAATAATGCAACAAGAAAACAGCACAGCAAGAGTCACTGATATCACCAAAATAAAACATAGCTAAAGTCAAATGAAAATCCTCATTACAAATGCATCATCACACAATCGGTCTTGTGCACAAAACCAACAAATGTAAGTTTAAAGGGGTCATATGATGCGATTTCAAATTTTCCTTCCTCTTTGGAGTGTTACAAGTTCTTGGTGTATAAAGAAGATCTGTAAAGTTGCAAGACTAAAGTCTCAAATCCAAAGAGAATTTCTTTATAAAGTTAAGAGTCAACCAAGCCTACCTAAAATGGCTCGTTTTAAACACGCCCCCACATGTCTACTTCACGATGTGGGAAGGTTTGCATAATGCCACCCAAATGTTCACGCAAAGAAAGAAGGCGTAACTTTTATTCTCACTGTAGTATTGTTGCCGCTGCAGCCATTTCGTTAAGACGCTGTGTGCATCGTTGTGAAAGCGAAACTACTTTGTTTGGCCTTCCACAAGAGGACGATATCCGCTTTCGTCATGCCTAGAGCTGATCCGTGATGGTCGATGAGGAAATACTACAACTTTGCACTGTGGATCGCCAGATCGGCTTTCACGTGGACGAAGCGGAGTCCAGCAAAGGGTAGTCACATGTGCCGCAAGCCCGCGACACTCCTCATTCTAGGCCACCGTGTGTGACGCTGTGTTTCGTTGTGAAAAGCGAAAACTACTTTGTTTGGTCTTCCAAAAAAAAGTACACGACTAGAAATCAGTGGTTAAGTTGTATTTACAAACACTGTTCCAGAACAGTTCAACCAAAAATATTCAGATGTGTGCAGCGCATTATACGGAGGACTGTTTCCTGATCCTGGAAGATTAGACTACAATGCCGGCTGTTCTGACTGAATATTTAAAAGATTTGTCACTGACGATTCAAACGCAAGTTTTGAGCAGTGTAGAGTAGCCATTTCTCCGATCACAAATGCAGACATGGATTTATATTTACGCGGCGCGATGCAACACAACACATAAAAAGACATTATAAGTCATTATAATCAGTAATTATGTCCCCACGGATGCAACAAATGCCTCGTTTATAAAAGGGTTTTATTGTTTTTGTCTCGTTGCTCCGGCCGGACAGGGCATCACAGTATGGTAAGGGACGTAACTTTTGTCACAGGCTTGAGGTATTCGGCCAATCACAACACACTGGATAGCTGGCCAATCAGAGCACACCTCGCTTTTCAGACCGATGAGCTTTGTAAAAATTGACGTGTTTCAGAAAGGCGGGGCATAGAGGAGAAAACAATAATGTACATTATGTGGAAAAAAAATTGTTTTTTGAACCTTAAACAGCCATAAACACATTTCATTACACCAAATAATGTTTTTTTTAGAAGCATCATATGACCCCTTTAATGTAAGCCAACACATCATGACAGCGCTCACAGCAAAACAACTTAGCGACAGACAATTCATTACAAACAAGCAATATATATATTAAATAATATTAAATTGGGCACAGAAGACCAGTGAAATGTCCTCACTTACGTTATTTGTGGTTTCCACCGTGACGTGAATAATAGCTAGTTAGTTTATCAGCATATATTTTTTTTTTCTGAGAGGTCCCCACAGTGGGCGGAACTTACATAAAGTTAGTGATAACAAGGCACGCCCATTTAGAGGAAAGATATGATTGGTCAGTTTTTCTGTCATTTAAAATTACGCTCCCATTGATTTACTATTGTTTGGCCCTCTGTAATTTCACAGCTGGACCACCAGGCACAGAGCAAACGCTAGCGGAAACATTCTAATATGAGAAAATGGGCGGAGTTCAATTTAATGCATTCACTGAATAGGAGATAGAAGGAGTCTATTTCCACAGAAAGTGTATTTATTTTATTTAGATGATGATGAATACTTTAGGCCCTCTCTGAGGTTCCCCACTGTTATATTTAAGCTCTGGCATTGTGATCACTTTAATATACAAATATGCATTCAAAATCTGATCCCTTATCGTGCTAAAAACCCATCACTCATGAATCATTATGTCTGTCTGCTGATCCGATCAGCATCAGCCGACTCTGCAGTGGGCGTGTGTGTTTAGTAACGTTATGATGACTGATTGGATGCAGTACATGCACACTTGGGTTTTGTTTTTAAACCAATTAGTCTATACAATTTAGATGTTTGAAAACCACCAAACTGACCCCAAACCAGCCCAAATTTTGTCCACCTGCCCAAACCAATTTTTATCCCGCACAATCAAATTCAAAACCGCCCAATCTGGCAAAACAGAAAGCAAAAATATAAGTTGTTCATATTTCTCTAAAAAATAGGACAAATGTTCACATTGCATAGAGATTTTTGTCCTAACCTGTACAAAGGCTAATTTTGATCATGGAATAATCCATGACTCATAATAAAAGAACAAATTCTATTGAAGTCTGTATATTGTGGTTTTTGGGAATCGGTGACCTTATCATTGTTACAGTTGGCTTCACTCCCTATTGAGTAGGACTAGACAGGCCTTATATGTTGCATGAGTAATCGTAACCAATCTCAGTGCTGAATACTGATGTGCATGTGGACAGAATCTTTGGAATCAACTGTTTATTTTCCTTATATCTCTGTGACCTTCCAGATATAAATTACTTCCAACACCCCCGTCATCAGGAAATCCAGATGCTGGCTGGCAACGTTATAAAGGGCACTGGTGAAAAATGGATAGTGATACTTCCAGAATGTGCTCTATGGAGACATGAATTATGCAGTGGGACCTGTGTTTTCATGTTTGTTCTAATTGGCTTGGTATGTATTGACTCAACATCATACAAGCTGTAGGCGTTCATACTCTCTAAATATGAGAGTTGGATTCCTCAAGGAGAGGAGGAGCATGTGGAAATGTCCTAGAGGAGAGAAGTTGTTTGTAAGATGATGAGTTGGACAGTTGCAGGTGGGACATAAGAAAATATTAAATTGGCTTTAGTTTTTTTTCTGTATTATCATTTCCAAAATCTAATGTTCCATAACAAATCAACAATTATGAATGAACTTCATAATTAATCGCCTTTGACCCACCTTCCTGAAACACTGCCATTACTGGCATTTGAATGAAGGATTGTTGTATACCACTTGAGTGCCCAAACTGCAGTTTCCATTGAACAGAGTGCAGTAACAATAACTTGCCACTTGCCAGATTGCTGTGACACTAGATTATATTTTATATCAGTCTTGTCAGATCCTACAGGAGAACCAAGCAATCTATCCTATAAATAACCAGTGGAAAATCACATGCACATACATACAGGTGCATCTCAATAAATTAGAATGTAGTGGAAAAGTTTATTTATTTCAGTAATTCAACTCAAATTGTGAAACTCGTGTATTAAATAAATTCAACACCAGACTGAAGTAGTTTAAGTCTTTGGTTCTTTAAATATTGATGATTTTGGCTCACATTTAACAAAAAAAAAACAATTCACTATCTCAACAAATTAGAAATATGGTGACATGCCAATCAGCTAATCAACTCAAAACACCTGCAAAGGTTTCCTGAGCCTTCAAAATGGTCTCTCAGTTTGGTTCACTAGGCTACACAATCATGGGGAAGACGGATGATCTGACAGTTGTCCAGAAGACAATCATTGACACCTTCCAAGGAGGAAGCCACAAAACTTCATGGCAAAGCAGAGGGCTGTTCATTAGAGTGCTGTATCCAAGCTGTTCACAGAAAGGTGAGTGGAAGGGAAAAGTGTGGAAGAAAAAAATGCACAACCAACCAAGAGAACCACAGCCTTATGAGGATTGTCAAGCAAAATCGATTTCAAGAATTTGAGTGAACTTCACAAAGAAATGGACTGAGGCTGGGGTCAAGGCATCAAGAGCCACCACACACAGACGTGTCAAGGAATTTGGCTACAGTTGTCATATTCCTCGTTAAGCCACTCCTGAACCACAGACAACGTCAGAGGCGTATTACCTGGGCTAAGGAGAAGAGAACTGGACTGTTGCTCAGTGGTCCAAAGGCCTCTTTTCAGATGAGAGCAAGTTTGGTATTTCATTTGGAAACCAAGGTCCTAAAGTCTGGAGGAAGGCTGGAGAAGCTCATAGCCCAAGTTGCTTGAAGTCCAGTGTTAAGTTTCCACAGTCTGTGATGATTTGGGGTGCAATGTCATCTACTGGTGTTGATCCATTGTGTTTTTTGAAAACCAACGTCATTGCACCCGTTACCAAGAAATTTGGAGCACTTCATGCTTCCTTCTGCTGACAGCTTTTTGAAGATGCTGATTTAATCTTCCAGCAGGATTTGGCACCTGCCCACAATGCCAAAAGCACCAAAAGGTGGTTTTGGGTAAATGAGCATGGTGTTGGTGTGCTTGATTGGCCAGCAAACTTGCCTGACCTGAACCCCATAGAGAATCTATGGGGTATTGTCAAGAGGAAAATGAGAAACAAGAGACCAAAAAATGCAGATGAGCTGAAGGCCACTGTCAAAGAAACCTGGGCTTCCATACCACCTCAGCAGTGCCACAAACTGATCACCTCCATGCCACGCCGAATTGAGGCAGTAATTAAAGCAAAAGGAGCCCCTACCAAGTATTGAGTACATGTACAGTAAATGAACATACTTTCCAGAAGGCCAACAATTCACTAAAAATGTTTTTTTTATTGGTCTTATGAAGTATTCTAATTTGTTGAGAGAGTGAATTGGTGGGTTCTTATTAAATGTGAGCCAAAATCATCACAATTAAAAGAACCAAAGACTTAAACTACTTCAGTCTGTGTGCATAGAATTTATTTAATACACGAGTTTCACAATTTGAGTTGAATTACTGAAATAAATGAACTTTTCCATGACATTCTAATTTATTGAGATGCACCTGTACATATACGTATGCCTACATATTATTTATATACACTTTTCCTTTATTGCAAATGTCTGTCTGCACCTGTTTTGTCAGTTTGCTTGTGAGCCTTTGCCTCTGATGAATTTTCTCCTCATCCAGTCTTATCAGCACCATATAGGGTGATGGCGTGTGTGTGGATGACAGGCAGCCAGTTTGTTTTGGACAGACAGAGGTTATCTACAGAAAAACCCGTAAGCACATTTATGCAGTCATTTATGTGGCATTACTCAGTGCTTCCATACATGTGTGGTGCATACATATTTTAAAAGTGCATACGTATTTTAAAAGCACTGTATCATTTGTTTCCATACCCTTGAAACTGTCAGCTGACTTTATTATATATAGAGCTGGGTTTGACATTAATGGTTATGAAATGTTCTCAAGAGATGTCCTTATGTCTGGTCCTTATAAGGCCTTTATGTGAAAGACACATCTATATGCATTGTCTGTTCAAAGTGAATAAAAGCATTGTAGGGAAGTTCAGCTTCTGGCCCTTATTAACAAGCTTTCCAATCTTGTGAGTGTGAACTACCTAAAGAGATAAAATCACCCGAAGCTACTGGCTTGATATACTGGTAGAATGTCTGCTTTTTCTTCACCTTCATTTTTTGAGGTAATAACATGCTGCTGCTATTTCCACTTTTACATATTTAAGGAATAAAAATGAAATCTCTTAATATCCTTGCTAAGGGAGTATCGTTATTTATTTCATAAACATTTTCAGTGTGTGTGTGTGTGTGTGTGTGTGTGTGTGTGTGTGTGTGTGTGTGGGTGTGTTGTTGTGTGTGTGTGTCTTTTTGGCATTACAGTGTAGTAACTGTTCTCTGTATATACCATTATACAGAATACAAAATAGGTCAAAAAGTATTTTGCCATACAATTATATTGTATTATAATTAAATCATTTTTCACTGTACATGGTGCACTTTTTTTACAATTCTTTTAAATTAGTCATTTTTGGAGACTAGTGATGGTAAGAGGCCAGGCACGAATGAATGATTCTGAGGCCACATATGTGTGTGTGGAATGGAATGAAACAATGATGTCACAGACTTACTGTACATCATGAAAAGTGAGATGCAGTTTATACCATGAAATAGACAAATTACAGATAGCGATAGAGCGAGAGAATTGTAAAGGGTGGTTGAATGCATGACAGTGGGTGCAGGGCTGTGTGCCAGAATGAGCACAGTAATGGGCCCAAGCAGGAAAGGGAAAGACAGTATAAACAAGTGTGAGATGTCACAGAGTTGCCCTACTTTCTGCAACTGTTGTTGAGAGATATATACGTAAATGTGCTGGAGTAGCACACAGATGGTTGTGTCATTTCCTCCCCCATTCTCTCAGGATACCTGGGAAATATCTGCTCTTGGATAAGAGTTGGAACACTCATTCATTCTCAGTATACTTTCATATTAAAAAGATAAAAAAAATCAGGCAAATTTTCCTATTATATTGTGCTGAGGTGTTGCTTCTGGCAAGGAAATTACATTGGTATAATCAAACAAGGGTTTTACTTGTACAAATGATTTTTTTTAAATTGTTTAATTAAATGTTTTCTGCTCAATTAAATGCAATATTCCTTCTGTGTATCACACACAATGCAAATGGACAAAAAGTGAGAGCATTTCTTCATTGACTATGCTGTAGATAGTTTGTCCTCAAATTCTTTCAACAGCACCCGAGGCAGCGAACACCACGTAACGACTGGGTGTTTCTACATGGAGGCTTTACCTAAAGTCAACAAACACCACCTGTATTTAGCCTTGTTTTGGTAGCCCTTTACAAGTCCATCACATTGGAATAACAGACTCCTCTTAGCTCAAAAAATTTATTTTTAGAAAATACAAAGTGTACTATTGACAAATGTGCACTTATCTTGCTTAGTTACTAGTTAACCCTATTGCTTAAGTTACCCCGTTTCCAAACGAGTGTCGTCAAAATGCACAAGCTCTTGATAAGAATCAAAACTATTCCTCAATGTTTAGAACTTGTTTGAGACATACTGTAGATAAACACATTTCCCTTCCCATTTCAGTTTTGTCTGCACTATAAACAGTTGTATCAGATTACAACAGATTCAGCATTTTTTAATAGAATGCTGTGTTTTAACCATTTAAAGTTGGCATGAAATGAAATTGCAAGCATCTTTTTTCTTTAGCATCAGCATCTTTTGTGATGTATGCCTGAATGAAATGGCATATTAGAAGAAGAAGAAATGGCTTTTTAGAAGAAGACAAAATTTAAGGTGGGACTTGATTGGAATCTGATGTGACATCTACTGTACAGTATATATTATATATATATATATATGATGTCTATGGATAAATCATTAAAAAACTGCAATATTCAATAAAATAAGAATGGTTATTTTTAATTTTATGGTGACTGTAACTGTAGTCAACACTCAAATTGTACAAACCTCAAAAATAAATTTCAGAGCCACAGTGTTCAATGAGTTATTTGTACTGGACAACATTCAAAAATCCTTGGCATTTACTCTCCATAGAGCTCCCATAAAGGCATTGTATCCCTCAGAGATGAAAATAATCATGGGAAAAAAAATTGATCGAATTGCACTAATATAATTCACATCCCAATGAGAGGAGGGGTTAGAGTGAGTGAGCAGCAGTCCCACCCTAAGTGTGAATCTGTAATGCATTTTTGAGAATGACAGGAGTGGCCATGATTAACTGACGTGGATGAGGATAAATAGGACTATCAATAAATAAACAGCACTTCATTTCTCAGGAGTCAACCTGCAGTGGGAATGTACCGTCACAGTGTCTTCACCAATATTTGTCTCACTCTGAAATGAAAGCAGAGCAATGAATAAATTTCCAACATTTAAAGATGAGAATGGACTTCATAAAAGGCTGCGTGTGAGGACATACATTATGAATGTGCTTATACTTCAGCCTTTCACCTTATTTGATTTTCATTATTCATTTCAAACTGTTGCATATAGATTTTCGTCTGAAATGAGTGGCTGCCTGTGGGAACAGATTAAGTGGTTCCCTTTTGTTTTGCCAATCAACTGAAACATATTCAAGCCATATCTAATAATTACATCTAATGTTTTGATCATTGCACAGACTGAGGCGATCCATTAAGGATAAGAAATAAACAAGGACATAAATTTATGTGTACAAGCCATGAAAATATATTTCAGTTTTGTCAGAGGTAATGAAACAAGGTCAGTCTTTTTATTGTGTTCATGTTTTCCTTTCCCTGCATTGTGGAAATAGGATATCTCCCATTTTCTCTTGAACTTCCCTGCCTATCAGACACTTCCTCGATG
Source organism: Sinocyclocheilus anophthalmus (assembly GCA_018155175.1). Taxonomy (NCBI): domain Eukaryota; kingdom Metazoa; phylum Chordata; class Actinopteri; order Cypriniformes; family Cyprinidae; genus Sinocyclocheilus; species Sinocyclocheilus anophthalmus. The sequence continues at coordinate 152,066 of JADLZN010003114.1, read as the reverse complement.
TGGCCACACCTAGTCTTACCTCCTGACCCTGCTGCATTCTGGTTTTTCAGCTCGCCAACAGTAAAAGGTTGTTTTTGTTGCTATGTTACAGGCGCCTTTCCAACATTTATAAATAGCAGTGAGCCATTTTGTGCAGTTCCTCTCTGTAGAGGAAGAGCAGAAGCAGGCGTTGCTGTAGGTTGAGGTGGGCTCTCAACGGGTGAGTGCACATAGGGGTAATTGTGCATGCAGCACTGCTGAGTTCCAACCACATACGCCTCTTGCTCTGCAGTGATGTGATTAGTTATATTTATCTATAATTTTCATTTATAAATGGAATAGATCCAGTCCTTGATTAGAATTGGTTAAGTGGTATTTGAAGCAAAATACTCTTAAACACACACCTGTTACATCTGTATTACTGTACCAAAACTGTTTGTTGTAACATTACATCAGTATTACTGTACCAAAACTGTGTGCTGTAACCATTCTGCTAAATCTCAACTTACAGACATTTTATGTAATATGTCTGTCAATTTGTCTACTTTAAACTTGCACATTTAATTAAATGTGTTATATGCCATTTCTTTGTAATTATTAGTACAATTTACTAATATCTGAGTGAAAAGTGTATGTTGAATGAGTGAAAAGTATGTACAGTGGGGCAAAAAAGTATTTAGTCAGCCACCAATTGTGCAAGTTCTCCCACTTAAAAAGATGAGAGAGGCCTGTAATTTTCATCATAGGTATACCTCAACTATGAGAGACAAAATGAGAAAAAAAAATGCAGAATATCACATTGTAGGATTTTTAAAGAATTAATTGGTAAATTCCTTGGTAAAATAAGTATTTGGTCACCTACAACCAAGCAAGATTTCTGGCTCTCACAGACATGTAACTTCTTCTTTAAGAGGCTCCCTGTCCTCCACTGGTTACCTGTATTAAATGGCATCTGTTTGAACTCGTTATCAATATAAAAGACATCTGTCCACAACCTCAAACAGTCACACTCCAAACTCCACCATGGCCAAGACCAATGAGCTGTCAAAGGACACCAGAAACAATATTGTAGACCTGCACCAGGCTGGGAAAGACTGAATCTGCAATAGGTAAGCAACTTGGTGTGAAGAAATCAACTGTGGGAGCAATTATTAAAAATTGGAAGAAACATACAAACCACTGATACTCGCCCTCGATCTGGGGCTCCACGCAAGAACTCACCCCGTGGGGTCAAAATGATCAAAAGAACTGTAAGCAAAAATCCCAGAACAACACGGGGGGACCTAGTGAATGACCTACAGAGAGCTAGGAGCAAAGTAACAAAGGCTACCATCAGTAAAACACTGCGCCGCCAGGGACTCAAATCATTCAGTGCCAGACGTGTCCCCCTGCTTAAACCAGTACATGTCCAGGCCCATCTGAAATTTGCTAGAGAGCATTTGGATGATCCAAAAGAGGATTGGGAGAATGTCATATGGACAGATGAAACCAAAATATAACTTTTTAGTAAAAACTCAACTTGTCGTGTTTGGAGGAGAAAGACTGCTGAGTTGCATCCAAAGAACACCATACCTACTGTGAAGCATGGGGGTGGACACATCATGCTTTGGGCCTGTTTTTCTGCAAAGGGACCAGGACGACTGATCCGTGTAAACGAAAGAATGAATGGGGCCATGTATCGTGAGATTTTCTTCCATCAGCAAGGGCATTGAAGATGAAACGTGGCTGGGTCTTTCAGCATGACAATGATCCCAAACACACCGCCCGGGCAACGAAGGAGTGGCTTCGTAAGAAGCATTTCAAGTCCTGGAGTGGCCTAGCCAGTCTCCAGATCTCAAGCCCATAGAAAATCTTTGGAGGGAGTTGAAATTCCGTGTTGCCCAGCGACAGCCCCAAACATTACTGCTCTAGAGGAGATCTGCATGGAGAAATGGGCCAAAATACCAGCAACAGTGTGTGAAAACCTTGTGAAGACTTACAGAAAACGTTTGACCTCTGTCATTGCCAACAAAGGGTATATAACAAAGTATTGAGATGAAATTTTGTTATTGACCAAATACTTATTTTCCACCATAATTTGCAAATAAATTCTTTAAAAATCCTACAATGTGATTTTCTGGATTTTTTTTTTCTCAATTTGTCTCTCATAGTTGAGGTATACCTATGATAAAATTACAGGCCTCTCTCATCTTTTTTAGTGGGAGAACTTTCACAATTGGTGGCTGTCTAAATACTTTTTTTCCCCACTGTATTTGTGTATATGATGATATATATATATGTCCAAAATATGTATTTTCAACTCTCTGTTGCAAGACCAGATTGATTGTAGTATTCACCTTTGTGTCTCTATTCATTAGCTTTAGCCATGCTAGAATAGCTTTGCACCCAAGGCAGTGAAGATAAATTCAAACAGCGGTTTTGTTCTGGGTATCAGCCTAGAGCTTAACAGTCCTTTCGATCTGAGAACCTCTCACATGCCAGGGTCTCACCATGAGAAAAAAGAACGTCCTGTGGTTTTTATGTAATTTTTGCACTTTTATTATTTGAACTTAGAGGTCTGTGGCCTTAGGTGACCCAGGAAGAGTTGAAACGGAATGTGAAACATTTCTAGTGTATTTTCCAGAAAATAGCCATAAGGCTTTTAAGAGTATGGCAGTAAATCTTTCAGCCTTCGGCACCTGGGAGTTTAAAATGTTGGTTATGCGTTAAAGAGATTCAGAGGAGTTGAGGAAACATTAAGAGTGTTAGATATGAAAAGCTTACGACATTCAGTTCATTTGTATGAAAGCGGTGCTATTAATATCTGTTTTATGTGATTCCAGTACAACACCGGCATAAGCGGATCTACAGCAAGCTTGTAACAGATCGGCCAGACTCCGCCACCACCCAATCACCCGATCACAGTCACCTGAGTTCTGATCACCTGCACCTGCTGTCACCAATCAAGCCCCTCATACCAGCCGGCTAAAAGCACACACCTCAGACACCCTCACTGTCCGGTCTCGTATACACGTAGAGGACTCAATGACTTTGCTACTGAATTCCTTTGAATACTTCTTGCATTACTTACCTCCTGTGTTCCTCCAAGTGTCTCCTCGTCTCCAAGTGTATCCTGTATCTCCTAGTTCCCGGATCGCTGAGGTGTGTGCTTCCCCCATATACCTTCCAGCTTCAATCAAGCCAAAGACTCGGATTACTCCACTCTCCATATCCTTTGCACTCTCTCACGGACCTTTCCCTCACCGGCACTTCCTCCGGACCCAACACCAGTACTCACTGTGACCTAATAAACTGTTTGTATATACACTAACCTGTTGTGTCAGACCTCTTCCGTAACAGAAGACCGGACCAACACCGACGGCACAGATGAGTCACCCCGATCAATTCCAGGAGCTCGTAGACTCACTACGACGAGTGCTACGCAATCCACCGGCACCGCCGCCATCACCACCCATCACCTCTTCCATCCCAACCAGCACTTCTTCGCCTACCATCATCGCTAGTCCCATGGCCCGACCGGCGCCCTACTCTGGTTCGGCGGAGGAGTGCAACGGATTTCTCCTCCAGTGCAATCTCACCTTTAATATGCAACCGCACTCATATCCCACCGACGCCTCTAAAATCGCTTTTATTATCTCCCTGCTAACAGGACCTGCACTGCAATGGGTGGAAACGATCTGGGGTCAGGCCAGCCCCGTCGTTCAAGATCTGCAGAACTTCCTGGTGCATTTTCGCGAGGTGTTTGGAAGGACAGACGGAGATGCCGCTGTGGGAGAGCAACTCTATCATTTACAACAGGGTACCATGTCAATTGCCGAATACTCGCTGAAGTTTAGGACTCTCACTGCGACAAGTGGATGGAATGAGAGAGCGCTACTGACCACCTACAGACAGGGGCTGGAACCCCAGCTTCGGTTACAGCTCGCTGCCTATGATGATTCATTTGGATTGGAAAAGTTCATGCAATTGTCCATCCGATGCTCGAGCCGCATGCAGTCCTGTCTAGCAGCCATACCCGTCCACACCACAACCTCCTGCCTCCACTGACCAGAGCCCAGTTATCCACCAGAACCAGCACCAGAACCCATGATCGTGGAAAAGCGACGATTATCTTCCGCTGAGCGGCAGAGAAGGCTGACCCGGGGTCTCTGTTTATATTGTGGAGCTCCAGGGCATATGATCTTGGCATGCCCCCTGTGCCCTCCACGTCTGTTGGTGAGTGTGATTCAACCTGATATTATTAAGATGGAGCCCCTCACTACCTGTGTAATGCTTACTGCCTCTGATGTCTCTATTTCAGCATCAGCCCTTATCGACTCCGGGTCAGCAGGAAACTTCATCTCCCGGGACCTCTGCCGCCAGCTCAAATTACATTCTACCACCACTGGGGAGGGGGGGGGGGGGGGGGGGGGGGGGGGGGGGGGGGGGGGGGGAAAAACAGTGTCCCCAAGTCCAGTCGATAACTGGAACCCACAGCCTAACATGTTCGCTATCCGCGTGTTACCCATCCCACTCTTCGTCTGGGCCTCCTTCACTCGGAGGACATTCATCTTCTGGTTCTGGAAGGGTCTACTGCGGAAATCATCTTAGGGCGCCCGTGGTTGGTAAAGCACAATCCCATTCTGTCCTGGAAGACGGGAGAAGTCCTGAAGTGGGGCAAGGATTGCTTCCCAGACTGCTTCCCCGGGACTCCATCTCCTCCGAAGAAACTCCCCGAGGCCCTTCCCGTGAATTCCACCTCCATTGAGAGTCCCATCGAGAAGCAATCCTTAGAAATTCCAGCCTGCTATGCCCCCTTCAGAGACGTGTTCTGCCCCAAACAAGCCTCCCGCTTACCACCACATCGGCCATGGGACTGCGCCATCGATCTCATTCCGGGTGAGCCAGTGCCTCGTGGAAAGATCTATTCCCTATCGCTTCCCGAGCAGAAGGCCATGGAGGAATACATCAAGGAGGCGCTGGGTCAAGGTTACATCCGTCCATCTAACTCCCCTGCTGCATCAAGCTTCTTCTTCGTGGCCAAGAAGGACGGAGGCTTGAGGCCCTGTATCGATTACCGAGCATTGAACAAAATCACAGTCAAGTTCCGATATCCTCTTCCCCTCGTCCCAAGTGCCCTGGAGCATCTCCGTGGGGCCACCGTCTTCACTAAGTTGGACCTCCGCAGTGCTTATAACCTCATCCGGATACGTGAGGGGGATGAATGGAAGACTGCCTTTGTGACCCCTACTGGCCACTACGAGTATCTGGTCATGCCCTATGGACTTGCCAATGCCCCCTCCGTATTCCAGGACTTCATGCACGAGGTGCTCCGGGAGTTTCTCCATCGGGTCGTCATTGTATACATAGATGAGATCCTCATCTACTCCCGGAGCCAGGCCGAACATCGCCAGCACGTTGCGGAGGTCCTCCAATGCCTGAGAGAGCACCATCTATTCCTCAAGGCTGAAAAGTGCACTTTCCACCAACCCACGGTGCAGTTCTTGGGGTATGACATTGACCATACCGGTATCCAGATGGACGAGGGGAAGGTGGAAGCTATAACCTCCTGGCCAGAACCCACCACGATTAAAGAGCTCCAACGATTCCTGGGATTTGCCAATTTTTACCATCGCTTCATTCTTGGCTACAGCAGGATCACCAGCCCCCTCACCAACTTACTCCGAGGGAAACCCAAGTCTCTCTCCTGGACTCCCGCGGCTTACTTGCTCCAGGATGGTGAAAGGGCCAACAAATCTGGGACTGAGCTTTTTACAGGGCAGGCGCAGTCTGATGTCCCGAGTCGACAGCCATACCTTCTCTGTCCTGGTTGATAGGTAGGTGTTTCACCTCGTCGAAGGGCCGCGGTCGTCTTCTGCCTGCGCACTGCCCGTTGGAGATGGTGATGAGCAGCGTCCCCGACCCTCTCGCTTTCCCGAAACCAGTAGTCCACCGCCGGAACATCAGAAGGCTCCCCGGACCAGGGGAACAGTGGCGGCTGGAACCCGAGCACGCACTGGAAGGGAGTGAGACCAGTAGAAGGCTGTCGCAGGGAATTCTGGGCGTACTCGGCCCAGCCCAGGAACTGGTTCCAGTAATCCTGGTGGCCATGGCAGAAGGTTTCGCAGAAATCGTCCCACCTCCTGAATTTTCCTCTCCGTCTGACCATTCGATTGGTGATGGTATCCAGACGAGAGGCTTACGGTCACACCTAGGAGGTTGAAGAAGGCAATCCATACCTTGGAGATAAACTGCGGTCCCCGGTTGGAGACAATGTCTTCGGGAAGTCCATAATATCGGAAGACGTGATTGAATAGCCGCTCCGCAGTTTCTAGGGCCGTGGGGAGACCTCTGAGGGGCAGAAGGCGACATGACTTCGAGAAGCGGTCAATAATCACCAGGATGCATGTGTTACCTTCAGAGGGGGGCAGGTCAGTGACAAAGTCTACTCCTAGGTGTGACCAGGGGCGATTTGGCACTGGAAGAGGAAGGAGTTTGCCAGATGGTAAATGGCGCGTGCTTTTGGACATGGCACAATCCGGACATCCTTGCATGAACCTTCTCACGTGCCTTGCCATATTGGGCCACCAGAAGCGATCTCGTAGCAGCGAGAGGGTGTTGTTGGCCCCTGGATGGCCAGTGCCTCGGGAGGAGTGAGCAGAGTGAATGAGTGGGGTGCGCTGTGTCCGTGGTACGTACTGGCGTCCTGGAGGACAGCCCGGCGGATTGTTAGGAGCTGTGTTGGAGGCCACTGAAGGGGAATTCCATTCGATCGGACTAAACAATGCTGAACACAGCTTATACAGCACTGATTTGCCCTTCTTGGATGTCTGACAAGTCACCCATTTCACCCACGGCTTGTGGGTGAAATGGGTGACTTATCAGACATCCAAGAAGGGCAAATCATAGAAGCCTGTTTAGCTGGAGCATCTGTAACCTTAATAGCCCAATTGTTTGGTGGTTTTAAGAACAAAAGTCTTTATGGACTACATGCACAAAGCATGGCAAGACTTCATCGGAAAAGTAAAAAATAATAGAGAACTTAAAGAATCCATTTCCACAAAAATCGACCACAGAGCATTTCACAAATGAACGATCGGCAATTGCTAAAACTTTAATCACAAGACACCAGTCTATCTATCAATCTATCTATCTATGTATCTATCTATCTATCTATCTATCTATCTATCTCCTGAAATAGTAGTGAAACACTATAATTATTGTGATGAAATGTATCTGTGGTTTCCTGAAATTAATTCTGGAAAATGTTTTTTTTTTTTCTATTTTGCACAATGCCATTTAGATTATTGGTGTTTTTGGGGTCACTGTAGATCAAAGAAAACATTTACACATACAGATAACAATATGATTCTGGCATGGACTAAAACATTATAACCATTATAACGAAATACATGTACTGTGCATTGGTCACACCTATACTTCCTGTATAATTGTCACTTTATATCTAGGGTGGTGTGGAATGACTTTAACAAGCCCTTGTTTCAAACATCACATTGGAAAATACCCTCTTAGACAGGACATGGCTCCTCCTAGAAAAATGCCATGCATACCATTACATAAAACATTAAAATGATGTGTCATGACAATGGCACGATTCAGCTGATCAATGTGACTGGGATTTACAATAAGGAACTACACTAGATTGTACTTTCTGAAAATTTAGGCTGAAATGATAAAAGTATTATAATCATCTGCTGCATATAATGGTCATAAAATCTAGTGACCGGAACATTCACCTCATCCAGCCTGCAGTCTGGATAGAATACGTTCCAACATCTCTTAGCAGATAGTCTGTCCTGCTTTCCATAAACCATCTGTCAGCAGTCTGCATCTACAGCTCATCAAAACCTGGAATTTTCTGGAGTGTTATCTGGTTTTATCACAGAAAAAACTAAAATAAGGCATACTGTGTCTTTCATCATGTTTACTTCCCTGAAATGATGATAAAGATGATAAACTAGTATTTGCAATATTTAGTCACACTCAAACTCAAAAGTTTTAAACCCTAGGAAGTGTCAGTGCATACTGCATACACTGTTAAAAAAAGATTATTGGAGTACATTTTACAGTAAAATGCAGTTTGTGACATTTAGTTTGCTAGCAATTTTTGTCTGTGTACATAGAACCTCATAAGTGACTTCCATAAATACAAAACGCATTGTAAAATATGACACTTTCTTATTAAATCAGATTGGCTATTTTATGTTATTTTTATAGTATTTTATAGTAATGCAGTACAAGTTTGTTGCAATTTTTCCCTTTTGCCATCTTTTATTATTTTCACAGAGCTTGTTGCAGTGCTGTTATGTGCTGCTTTAGGGTTTTTTTTTTTGTCTTACTAGGTTTTGGAAGAATCCGTCTTCAAATTATGTTTTGGACAATCTTTAGGTAAACAGAAGTGATTTAAGTGAATGTCCTAATCGCATAAAGTATGATAGCCTGTTGACCCTGCAGACAATCATGTCAAGCTCCATATGAAGACAAACCTAAACAAGCAGAACATCCTGATTTCCTGTCCTTTTACAATGTCATTGTATCTGCATTTTATATGTCTTCCCTTTAAACACAGTTGGCTCCAGGCACACCCAAAGCCAGGGGTCATGGACATGTGTTGTTTGTAAGTACGGTGGGAGCAGCAGGGCGGAAGAGCTTTATAGGTGGACAGGAAGTAACTCGTAATGAAGTTGGAGGCATGCTAGATCTGCACCAGCACTGGGAGACTGGCAGGTTGCTCAGTGTCAAATGTTCATGATGCATTACGCTTTTCATATAATTATGTTATGTCACGCAAGAGTTTTTGACTGTCTTGAGGTTTCAGCTTTTTGGTGAGAAGGTTCACAATCAGATGAACTGTTGAACTGATCAATGTAGCAATTGTTCAAAAAGTTCTGAATGTGCAAAACTTATCGGGTTACTGTGCATATACTGTATCATGAAACCAATGCAAATGATCTGTCTATAGAAACTGTGAATAGTGTTTTGTGCACAATGTGATCACGTACGTTTTGATAAAATTCTACCCACACTGAGTGTCGTAAAGAGAGGACATGTGGGTGTTAAAAAGAACATTTTGCTTCCTCTTTGTAACTGCTGACAGATTATATCGGGTCACATATCTTCAAATGATTCTATTCAGAGGTGGATTTGGCAATGATATTAGTGTTTTTATTAAACACTACTCAATATCTTATGCTGATAGTATCATTTAATGCATTAAAAAATTAGGAGTATTTTCAATAATTGTCAGGTACTTATGGAGTTTATTAACATTCTGCTATGCGTGCAGCATTAAGGGTGCTGATGAAAGCATGTGGTCATGTGGTCTGGTATTTTAAAAGGTTGTTTACACCACACTCTCTCGTCTTGTATGTTGTCTCATTTTGGTGCATACATCTTTTTAGTTACTTCAAGAATTCAGTTGTGATTCACACTCAAAATGCAGAACTTTTTATTTTTAGATTAAATTAAAAAAAAAGAATAATAATAATAAAATAATAAAATAAACAAATTGTGTGAATCACAATTTAATTCCTGGTCTTTTACAAACCCACTAGACACTTCACAATGCACATCAGGAAACACCTGAAACCATAATAAAACCAAATAAAAAACAACATAATAAGCACAGATATAAGTGACAAAAGAATAAGAAGTTGTTAATGCTGCAAGCAGTGATGAAAGGGCCCTCGCACCCGGACTCACCGCCACCCGATGGCGGAAAACACCGAACGGTGAGCAATATGCATTTAAAGTTTTAAATGTAGGAGGAATATATCAAAGTCATTTAGATGTGCCAAGCTTTCTGCTGCCAGCTGGTGGCGCTATAACTATAACTGGATATTGGCATGTAGATTTCTTCAAGCCAGGACTTTTATCAAACATGTGAAGTTTGGTGCAGATTGAACATGGTATGTTTAAGTTAGTGTAAAACAAGTCATAAACTATTGCCAGCAGTTAACGTTATGATTATAACTGAATAAGTGTTCAGGCCAGGACTCTTATCAAACATGTGAAGTTTGGTGCAGATTGAACATGGTATGTTTAAGTTAGTGTAAAACAAGTCATAAACTATTGCCAGCAGTTAACGTTATGATTATAACTGAATAAGTGTTCAGGCCAGGACTCTTATCAAACATGTGAAGTTTGGGGCAGATTGGATATTGTATGCATGAGTTACAGCAACGTCCTCTTTCATGGCATTAACAGCATTATTTCATACTCTAGCACTTAGTAAGTGTTGCTAGCATGTTTCTAGCATGTTTAGGCATTTTTATTAGAAATCAATGGCCCGATTTTAGGTATTGCTAATAGTGCATCACAGTGTTAAACATGCCACTTCCTGTTGACAGTAGATGGCGCTATTATGCTGAACTGAATTATGGATGTAGAAGGTTAAGCCAGGGGATCTATCAAACGTGTGAAGTTTGGGGCATATTGGACACTGCATGCCTGAGTTACATTAACTTCCTGTTTCATTGCATTAATAGAATGCTTTATCACTTAGCTAAGTGTTGCTAACATGTTTTAGCATATTACTAGCATGTTGCTAGCCTATTTAAAGGGGTCATATGACGCAATTTCAAGTTTTCCTTTCTCTTTGGAGTGTTACAAGCTGTTCGTGAATAAAGAAGATCTGTAAAGTTGCAAAGACTAAAGTCTCAAAACCAAAGAGATATTCTTTATAAAGGTTAATAGCCTACCTAAAACGGCTCGTTCTAACAAACCCCCACATATCTACCTCACTATGTAGGAAGATTTGCATAACACCGCCCAAAATGTTCACGCAAAGAAAGAAGGAGTAACTTTGATTCTCGCTGTAGTATTGTTGCTGCCACCATCGCCATGTTGTGAAGACGCTGTGTGTTTTGTTGTGAAAGCGAAACTAACTGTTTGGCCTTCCAAAAGAGGACACAACTAGAAATCAGTGGTTCAGTTGTATTTACAACACTGTTCCAGAACAGTTCAACCCCAATATTCAGATGTGTCCAGCGCACTTTACGGAGGACTGTTTCCTGATCATGGAAGGCTGTGCACAACGGCTGTTTCTATAAAGTGGGGCAGTTCCTACTTTGCAAGGACAGTCTGGCACTTCGGACTCACAGCCTGTAAGTACATTTTTATATTAAAAGAATTTGCCACTGACGATTCAAACGCGAGTTTTGAGCAGTGTAGAGTAGCACTTCTTGTTTGTCGTTTCTCTGATCACAACATGGTTTTATGTTTACGCGGCGTGATGCGCAACGCAACGCGTAAAAAGACAGTATAAGTCATTATAATCAATAATTATGTCCCCACTGGAAGCAACAAATGCCTAATTTGTAATGGGTTTAATTGGTTTTGCGCGCACGCACACAGCATCAACAGTATGTGAGGGGCGTAATATTTCCGTCTCATGCTTGAGGTATTTGGCCAATCACTATGCACTGGATAGCTGGCCAATCAGCATACACCTCGCTTTTCAGATCGATGAGCTTTGTAAAAATCGACGCTTTTCAGAAAGGCGGGGCATAGAGGAGAAACAATAATGTACAGTATGTGGAAAATAATGTGTTTTTTTAACCTTAAACCGCATAAACACATTGCATTACACCAAATACACAAAATAATGTTCTTTTTAGCAACGTCAAATGAACCCTTTAAAAAAAAAACAACTTGCTGACCTTGTTAATATGTTGAATAGGAGTCCATAACAGTGTAAAATATGCCATTTCCTGTTGCCAGATGGTGGCGCTTTGACTATAACTGAATATGGGCATGTAAATGTGTTCAGCCAAGTCTTATCAAACATGTTAAGTTTGGATAAGATTGGACACTGCATGCATGAGTTACAGCACCGTCCTGTTTCTTTGCATTAATAGCATGCTTTAGCACAGGCGAGAATTTTTGTAAGGTTATTCAGTTATTTTATACAAATACTAATAGCTCAGTTACCCTACCAACAGGTACTTTGATATCGAGAGGAGTTAAACAAGGCTGCCCCATCTCACCTTCATTGTTTATTTTGGCTACAGAGTTGTTGGCCCTCCTTATTAAAAATTCAAAAATTGAAAGATTAAATGTGTTTGGACAGGAAATTGTGATTAGTCAATTGGCTCATGATACCACATTATTCTTAAAAAATCTTGAACGGATTCCTAAAATAATATAATAATAATAATATTTTTCAAAATTTTCAGGTTTAAAACTTAATATTTGCAAATGTGAAATTATTACCATACATGAATGCCCCCTTAAAACGGCATATAATATCCAAATCAAGTCAAGTGTTAAATATTTAGGCACACACGTTTCTAAAGATGAGATCATGATGGAAAAACAAAATGTTTGGGACAGATGGATTTGATTTGGATGCAACGGGATTTGTCGATTTTTGGTAGAATTCATTTAACTAAAATGGAGAGTTTGGCTAGCATCTTGTCTTTCTATTTCTAATAGAGCTATTAATACCATCAACCAAATTAACTTCAACTTTATATGGAGAAAACGTGTGCATTATGTTAAGAGAGCACTACTTATACAAGACTATGAAAATGGTGGATTGCAAGCCTTTGGTTTTTCTTGTATAAATGGTATGTTAAAGGTTAAATGGCTTAAAAATTGTATAGCTAATGAAAATAACTTTTGGTTTTGCATTCCCAGAGGTTTATTTAGAAAATTGTGTGGAACTGATTTCCTACTAAGATGTGATTTTACTGTTTCCAGACTACCAATCAAAGTATCTTCCTTTAACCCACAGGTCTTGCTGTATTGGAAATTATTATACAATCACATTTTCACTCCACACAGAACCCCAAGACGGAACAATAGGCTTATTCTATTTAGATATAAATCTCTATGTATTCTTGACTGGCTTGAAAAGGGTGTTTGGTCAGTTCTTCATTTAATGAACAAGGATGGGAGTTTGTTATCCTTCAGTGACTTCTGTTCCAAATACAGTTTGCACGGTGAACATAAACAATTTGAGCACGTTTTAAATGCCATTACAAAAAGTTTTATAAATCTAGTACAAAACACTTTTGTCAACATACCAGATGGTTCATGTGAACTCCCGTCACTTCTCTATAATGGTAACAACCTCAAAGCAATGCTTCCCAACAAACTTATTCGCTCGTTTCAATTCTGTACTATATCTGACATCCTTGTACCAAAACAGTATTTTGTAAGCTTATGATAAACCAACTATTAAAAAATTGCGAACACAGTATATTAGCTTTCCAGTGGCTTCTAAAGCAAAGGAAACTCATTTAAAAATATTTAACGGTATATATCCCTCATCTGAGTTTTTAAGACAACGGTTTAATTTTGAAGAAAATGCCTATACTTTCTGTGAAGTTGACATTGAGACAACTGATCATCTTTTCTTTTTTTGTGTGTATTCCAGAATTTTCTGGGAAAATAAAATGAGACAAAATTCAGTCACTGCCCAATTTTGTTAGAAAACACATTATGCATATATTCTGAGAAAGAAATTGATTGTAATCAGAAAGAGTCAGAAAGCAGAAAATGCATTTAAACACTTTTCATATTATGGTTATGTGACTTTTATTTTGAAGTTTTTTTTTTAAAGTTTTTTTTTTCTTATGTTAATTAGTTTTGTATGTGGCCAGTGTGTGGTTCCTCTAATATTCTTTTTGTTTTTCTATTTGTTTATCAGTCCTGTACTGTTCACTGAATTTGCGTAGTGCGTAGTGATTGTTTCATGTTTACTGGTCTTGTGTATAAATACTGCTCTTGTGACCTCAGTATTATATGACATTTTTGTTAAATTCCAAATTATTTCATATGGAACCCCAAAAGCAGCATGGTGATGGAAAAAAAAAGAGATGGGACAAAAAATATTTTGCTATTCTTTTGAGTTCACTTCCAAAACTCTGTGTGATTGCCAAACTGGTGATAGAAATTAAATTAAGTCAATGGAAAAACTATAAAAACATATGCTTTTGCGATCGAATGCACATTTCTTGGAGGAAATGCACAACTTTTACAAGAGAAATCTCTTTAAGATGTATGCATTCAGTGTACAAGAGAAGTTATCATGTGATTATTTGAACCAATGACTAATGGTCTCTCTATCGAGATTTTCACAAAGCTTTGTTTGTCTCTTATAGATGACAAATCAAACACTGTTCAGATGGTGATCACAAGTTTTAGTTTTCCTCTTGTTTTTATAGGGGAAAGAATGTGACTTGATTAGATCATTTTGCAAAGGGAAGGATGTTTCCTGGCAATGCTCAGAATTTATCTGCAAAATATCTGAAGACCAAATCATGCCAGAGAAAGAAAAATCAGAACATGCCTGCACTATTTTATAAGTCTTTAATGTCGTACATAAGCCTTTGATATTCCTTTCTTAAATAATTTATGCTTGAGAGCGTCAAAAACTATATTTCATAAAACTAGATGTGAGCATTATAAACACATGTCAAGGTTTACAGTTATAATAACATTCTCCAGATTACACGACAATGTGCATCTAACTAGGCTTAATGCTTCAAGCTGTGGAAAGATTTATGCTTAGTTTAGGTCTTTTGTATATGTCTGAAAATCTTAGAGCGTTGTCTTGTGGTCAAGATATTTATTTTTAGTTATGTGTAAATGAAAGTCACTTTAATGCATTAAGGTTTTTTGTTTTTTTTTATTATGAATGTCCATGAATTGCGACATTAAGCAGTAAAACTGCAAAAAGTTTGAAAATGTTATTTAATTATATTTAGGGCATATAAAATGCTGGGTGTGAAATCAGCTTTCAGCGATTATATCCCAAAATTTATCAAAATGTAAATTACATGACTAATTTCTACTATAGAAGGATATTAAACACATAAACTATACATAATACACAAAATAAAAAGTATTTAAAAGTATTAAACTGTTGACTGTGTGTGTTTTATATCCTGTAAACACCCATTATGAAAGAAGTCTACATTTTTGTTTGCATAAAGTTCACTCTTTGGCCGAAGTACAATGTAAATGTGGGTCAGCATGTTTGCCATGTCATGGACAAACATCACCTCTCAGAGATAAAAGGTGGTATATCAGGCATATTTGGAGGCAGGCTTCAGTTTGGAAATGGCACTAAGTCACCATTCATTTGGAATATCTGCAGGTTAGATGTCTAGAAATTGTAATTGCGCCGCTGCCATTTTTATCTTTTTAGATAAGACACATCTGTGCATCATTACAGGGTCTGCAGGATATTTATATGAAACCAGCGACTGAACTGACTGAGAAAGTTTTGTCTAAAGATGGCATTAGTGGAGAGTTGCAGCACTAAGCCTTAGGATGAGTTCATTGGCTTGGATAATTAAAAATACGTCTGAGGAGGAGTTCTGTGAAGTTTCACAGATGGACGCAAGCTCGCAAAGCTCTTTTACAAGTTTTTTTATAACAAATGCTGGACTGTATCACTGTAGACTTCTAACTCACCTAAACAAGTTAATCCTGGATTGGATTTCAGACAGAATTCAGAAGATTTATTACCACCAGGTCTTTTACGGTGCAACAGAGCAGTGTTTCCCAAGCTTTTTTGTCCTATACGTTCACCCACAGCCCCATCAGTAATGCTCAAGCAACTTACTCAGTCTATTTTAATTTCCTTCATACTACTTCATACCACTCATGCTGATTTCATGCTTGGTCATGCCTAATCTAGTCCAACCCATTTGAGGGTTATGTTTGCATGGGTTTCATTTGATCATAAACTCAAAATACAAGTTCTTAAATATTATCAGGAACTCAAAAACTGTGTTGACATTGTCATGATAATTATGTTTTGGAATGATTCGTGATAACTGTCGTTGGCTTCACCTGTTCTACCTGAGGCACGTTTGAGAGAGTTCACACCTTTTTTTTACTGAATGCTTTCCTGTTTTTGGCATTTTCATTTGAATTCCTCTGTATTTTTGGGTGTGGTCCAGAATTTAAACAAGAAAATAAATAATGAATTTAAATTGGCCCACAATTACATGCACAAGTTCTACCTTCTGAAGCCATTTTCACAGGAATCTTAATCTTAACAGTATTCTGTGCCTGCAAATCCCCTGTTTTATGAGCATTGTGCAGCTCTGAGCACATGATTCATTTAGTTTTGCTGGGAACAAAAGCCTATTGACTTCAATTATCTGTAGCAAAAGACGTCTATAATTAATACCATCTCAGCCAGACGCCTCACATCCCAGGCCTTCCTTTGTAACTTGACAGAACAACAAAGTCAAACGGTTCTATTTGCCTCTTTCGGTCATTGAGTGCAATTGATCAGGTTGCATGAATTAGGTTATGGTAATAGGTTGTGAGAGCATTTCATCTGGCTGGTTGAATTAAGCCATTTAATATTGTTCAAATAAATGACATGCAATGAAGATCATCAAGAATGCGAATGAAGTCAATGGAAAATTTTCGTGGAACATTTGTATCGATTTGTGCACTGTGGTTGCTTAAAGATGGTCATTAAAAGGGTATTAATAATTCAGAACCGCAGAGTTGTCTTGTTTTGTTTAATAGCTCTCACAAACCACTGCTGGAGTGACTTATTGTTAAAATGTAACTGTGTGTTACAATATATTGACATGTAAATTATGCCACAAATCGTATTGCACAACGTATTGCATAACTAAGAGCCTACTGTGTAGTATGAATGGAGTGAGCAACTCATTTAGAATGGTTTAGGGAAAATATATTATAGAGCTAAAATATATATTTGAAGTTCTGTCTGGAAGCAAGGTCAATGATGTGAAGCATTACACAACTGTCTGCAATGTTATTATATCGTCCTTATAATTAATTGTAAAGTATTCTGCATTTCATTTTAGTACAGTGTTAAAATGAACCAGATATCATCTGGCTTTTGTGAGGAGAACGTGGTTCCTGTACTCTTGCTTGTGTACTTGGCAACTAATAGTATGGCCTAATGAACATAGACACATACATTGTCTGTGTCTGCTGTGGATGGTGAGTCACATGGTCTCTCTCAGTTTGGTCCATTCTGTTGCTGTGTTTGAAATGCATTGGATTCCTTGCATGTAGTGTTGGTAATGAATAACTTGTTCTTTAAACTGTCTGCCAAAACTGCATCATTTTGTGTGCGACCTAGAAGAAATGGTAAAACACAAAAAGTCTGCTAAAACAAATGTCCTTCAAGCACTTACCACTACTTTTTGTAAAGAGTACATTTATATAATTGACAGTATGGCATTTGATGTATTGATTAGTTGATTTTTATAATGAATAATGCATTTTGCTGGATACTTATGATCTAGTGCATTTTTGTGTATTTTTTTAATTGACAGGTGCAAAACTCAAATTTCAGCTTGGTTAATTAAAAAAACGCTCCAACCATGTTGGATGTCATAGCTTTTAGTAACTTCAGCATATTTTCCTGATATTTTGGAGCAAATAGTTCTGTTTGTTCATTTGTTTGCTTGGATGTTGGCTTTTGTTTTTTATCTATTTATTTGTCATGTTTATGTATTCAGAGCAGTCAATCCATTTTGTACCGGTAAAGCTGAATGCTGCTGAAATACCCCATTTCATCATCCCAGATTTCTCTCATGCAGCAGACTTCTTTGCAGGCTACTGATAAGCCGCAGATAGAAGTGAACATCCAAACACTTCTGAGCAACACATTTGTTTGCATGTGGTTTGACCTCTGATGGAGTAAGTAACTTAAACTAACTTAAAGAAACTTAAAGAGATACTTTACTCAAAAAATTAATGTGATCATTTACTCACCATCAAGTCGTTTTAAAGCTGTATGGATTAATTTTTTTATTTTTCTGTAGAAAAACAAAAGGTATTTTGAAGAATGTTGGTAATTAAACACTTTTTGTGACCGTTAATTTTCATTGTGTAGGCAAAAAAATCTTTAATGTCCTACAGTAGAAAGTCGTACCATTTTGGAAAAAAATTATGACATTTCATTTTTTTAAATGATCTTTTTAATTACAAGTAACTACATTTTTCAGCAAACAGTAGTTCATCTGTGTTCAAAACATTGCAGCTTTTCCAGTAATAATAAACTAACTTGGCCAGCAAGTCTTAGTGTAGCGTGACCAACTGCTACATCGTTTTTGTCACATGCGTTGCACATTCAGTTCAACAGCCTAGTCTAGCGAGCTAATCTGACTCAAGTATTTTTTAATGATTTAGTAAAATTTTATTTTAACATAGGGTCTCTGAAAAAATCTCTACCTGCATTTATGCAAACCTTCAAAAAAACTTACTTGCACATACAATTCATTGCAGTTTACAGCTGAAATAAACATAGTGGCAGTAAAACACCAACAACTTTTATTCCTTTTTACACAATTTATGATTACGGGGCAGATTATTAATTACTAAAGACTCATGTGGTTCCTTGAACTATAATATGGCCTCAGAACACGTTTACCATACATGATTTGTAAAACTAATACTTTTTATGTTTTGATTAAATAACCAGCTCCATATCTATGTGTTTTCTTATGTAGTAAACTTGCTCGGTAGCTCACCTGGTAAACATAGCACTTCTGAAGTGGAGTGCTCGGGTACGAGTACTAGTGTAATACTTGTCATGAACAAACAGCTCAAAGACTTGTAGCAGAAAGCTAAAATGGTAAGGTGGCTTCAGCAAATGCATTTTTGTCTCACGTTTACTTTTTGTTAACCCTGTCGGTTAGGTTTAGTGTAGGTGGCATGTTAAATTTAAGGGCGATAAAGCTTTATAACCTTTCAGTGTCGTTCACCAGACATTTCAGTTTCAAACTTCTGCAATAACAACCAGGAACCAGTAAAACTGAACACGCTTTTAGTGACAGTCTCTTAGCATTTCACTTTGAAAGTGTTGCAGAACATGCAAGAAGCAACGTCATATCATTTTGCAGGAATGTCACCACCACATGCATGTTTTTTTCCAGCCTGGGTTAATAAATTGATCAGGTCTTCACTGTGTTTGTACCAGATAAATGCTGCTGTAGAGAATGAAATATCATCTTATAGTTATATAATTAAAGATATTGCCACGTAAACATCTTTTAGCTTCTTTTTAATGGTAGCTTGAAGTGTAGCAAACTGCTTTTTCAAGGAGTACCTTGACTGCAATTTAAGTCAGCTTGTTGTTTAGGAAGCTGCATTTAAAATAGCTTCCCCGACATTGCATATTATTATACAGCAATACAGTAATCACCAGCCACAAAGTTTCTGCTTTCAACACAGACAGACTCTCATGACCCTCTAGAGTCTATAGGATACAATATTCAATTCAATTCAAGTTTATTTATACAGCGCTTTTCACGATACAAATCAACTTTACAGCAAATTAAGTTTCTAAAATATTTAGTGGTAGCTTATCAGTGGTGAATGTCAGTTAATGTACATGGCAGAATATGGCAGAAATGTACGGAAAAATCAATCAAAGACGTAATCAAAAAGACTATGAACACTATTAACAGCAATAATTATGTTGCAATCAAACTTGTTGCAAAATGTGGTAGTTCTGTAAGTTGGTTGGCATCATCTGAGGTCCTCTGAGGGGTCGGCATCATCTCTTCTCAGGTGTTCTGAACTTTAACTGAAGCTTGTTGTAAATCCTAGTTACCACGGGATGTCAATCCCATGGCAAAACAGAGAAACAAATAGAGACATAATTAGCGTAGATGCTGTTCCAACAAAGTAAAATTAATTAGTTTAACCCAAGCTAAAGAATAATAATGCGCATTTGATCAGATATAACTGCAGTACAAGATTATGAGATGCATTATTTGAATGCTTGGCCAAAGAGATGTGTCTTTAATCTAGATTTAAACAGAGAGAGTGTGTCTGAACACCAAACGTTATCAGGAAGGCTATTCCAGAAATTGGGAGCCAAATGCGAAAAAGCTCTACCTCCTTTAGTGGACTTTGCTATCCTAGGTACTACCAAAAGTCCAGAGTTTTGCGACCTTAGGGAGCATGATGGATTGTAGCATGGTAGAAGACTAGTTAGGTACACAGGAGCTAACCCATTAAGGGCCTTATAGGTAAGTAATAATATTTTGTAACAATAGTCTATTCAAAATCCTAAAATGTTGACTTAAACTTTTAAGTGAAAGCACAACTGTGAGTTGTAACGCTGTTAGACATTATTGTTGTGTGACTCTAATTATATGACTTTTTATTATATAACTAAAGAAGACCCTCCCTCTCATTGTAGTTTTAAACTCTGGGAGAAAGACTCACTCTTGCTGACAAGCTGGCAGGATTTATTTTCACATCAACGTTTTCACAGCATGAATTCCATAACATCTCTACCTCCTTCCACACAGCCTCTTGTTTAATTTCTGCTGCTTTGTTTGCCTCAACTGTAAGCGCCAATTTGCATGTTTTTAACATCCATACCCACCCAGTGCCTGTGAGCAGAGGATGGCTGCTTCCTGTTACAAAGGGGCTGGAAGGAAATAAAGCATCTTTGAGTTTGAGAAACCCTCCATCTGCAGAAACAGTTGAGGCAAGTGGAGAGATGAAGATAACAGCCTCGTGTGAGACGTGAGCTGTGTTACATGGAGCGAGAGTCCCTGCTGTATCTCGACTACAGCAGACTGTCCTATTAGGAGTCGATTAGACGTCCCACATCCATTTCACGGTTCGGCGGGCACGGGAGAGAGGTTCTTGATTTGTAGTTTTTATGTTTTCTTTCAATCCTTCTTTCTATACCATTAAGTATGTGTGTTTAGTCAGTGTATATGCCCTTTTCTTTCTTCCAAGTAGTTCTTGAAGCCATCAAATGCCCTCTCTTGCCTCAAGATGAATACTTGGAGAAAGACATTGGGTTCTCATGTCTCTTCCGTATGCCTGTCACTATTGTTTTGGTAAATATTTCTCAAATATTGAGCTTGGAGCCGACTCATCTTATGTTGAGTTGGGTTAATGAATTGAAGGATAGTTCAGGCCACTCTAAACTGAACCTGATTGCCTTAGTGGTGAAGAGCCCATAAAGTGTCTGTGTAATGGCCATTGATTGGTCCTCAGAAATATCATCAGGCTAACTTATGCCCTTGCATTTACTGCAACGATAAAATGGTGTGTCATATCACTGACCTTCAATTATCTCTCTCTAAATGTCAAACCATCCAGAGGTGTTCAAGTGCAAACGTCTCCCATTGATCTGTATTCAACACCAAACAGAGACTAATCAGTCTGAGGAATATAATCAGTCTTTTTGCCTGATTTCATTGTGGGTTTAGATGTGTTGGCAAGCTTCTAGAATTTCTAGCCATTAATATGAATAAATAGTAATACATACTACTGTATACATACTTTTGTACTTCAGTATTAAGGCTAAAACAATTTGCACAGGGAATTTGTGGCATGCATCCAAGTGGATGGCAATAAATACAGGTCTAAATGTGGTCCATTAACGAACCCACTTTCAAAGCTGGTCAAGGACACATGTGGTAACATCACATTTGTAGTTTAAAAACGAATGCTTCCTGATTCACCCCATACAACACTCAATACATTATTTTGTCACAAGCTTAAACAAAGTCAGCATTCTCAACAAGGACTTACAGCTCCAAATACTGTCGTAACCAGGTGTGACGCAAAGACTCACTAGAGGTAATGATTGCGCTTAAAATTATGTGCGATTTGGCAAAGTAACAGGTAATCAGAACATGATATTTAATATAGACACACAATATTACTCACATATATATTGATTAAACTTAAAGCGATAGTTCTCTCATTCATGAACCTCATGTTGACTCAAACCTGTATGATTGACTTTCTTTTGCAGAACAGAAAAGAAGATAACAGTTTTGGTGACTATTTACCCCACAGACATTTCTCTTTATCATGTTCCACAGATGAAAGAAAGAGAAAGTCATACAGTTTAGAAAGATTAGACTCCTGTTGCATTTCTGCTGTTGGCCTAATTTACATAAGCAGTTGAAAAGCTAAATCATCCAACTAATGCCAAATCAAACTTCCTGCTGAGTTAATGGCCCTACCAACTTTACAGCCTCTGGGATCAACAAATAGTTTGCAATTTATTTGTTATGTGACAGAATCAGTGAGAAATATGAGAGGTACTCATCTAATGTATTTTTTATAGATAGGTTTCATGGTGAGTTTTATGTTTCTAAAATGTTCTTGTTCTCTCTATTCTTTTTCTGTAGTTTGTGCTTAAAATGGAAATGTGTACTACATTATTTTTGGCTCTTATGATAAGTTGCTTGCAATGTTCCTCATTTGTAAGCCACTTTGGAAAGAAATGAATGAATAAATGTAAATGCAAATCATGGTACATACAGGACATGTACAGCACATAACAGTATACATAATACACACAATACAGTGCTTGACAGTACACAGAACATTAAGGGACACAATGTGGGCAATGTGACATGTAAACAGTTTTTCGAAGTAGAGTATATGTTTATGGTTCACATTCAGAAGGTCATATTGTGATATATATATATTGTCCAGTTTGGTGTCCCTTCCAGATTATAAAGTGGAAGTTTAGACATGGAGCTGTCCTGAATGGCTTGGTGATTTTGTAGAAAGAGTGGCTAAAACTTCACCATCACCATATTGAAATGTTTGAGTCAGTAAGACTATATTCTTCATCCAATCAAGTTAAGGAGGGTGAGAGTGCCTTTCATTTACTTTAGTTATGCAGATGCTATTTTACAGTATATTGCTGCAGATAAATGATAGATTGTTTGCTGCGGGAAAGAAGCTATCCTGTTTAACAACTTTGGCACAAACAAGACACTTCCATGCAGTTTCATTCAGGGCAAGCAAAAATGGAGAGCAACACTGTCGTTAATGAAGATAAATGCTTAACTGGATGTCCAATTTAAAATTCATTCATTCATTCATTCATCCTTTTGTGTTACATCACAGGAAATAAATTACATTTAAAATATATTACCACAGAACACTGTTCTTTTAAATTGTCATCACAATATTACTGTTTTTCTTTCTTTTTTATCAAATAAATGCAGCTTTGTTGAGACATCTTTAAAAACATTTTTAAAAATCTTACCCGCCCCAAACTTTTGGACGGGCTTGTATAAAACAGGTTTAATTAGTTATTTTTGGATATATCCATGGATATAAACCATACATTTTCACATTATAAGATTCTCTGGCTGGTGTACACACTGTAGAGACCACTGGTAATAGATAATATAAAGTCCACTTCAGTGCTTATTAAACTTTTTATTGTCTTTATTAAATTAAACAAATGAAATGTAAAAAAAAAAAAAAATCTTCCCTACACGAACTTGTAAGCTCATTTATCTGAGCTCTTTGTCTTTTTGTCACCCTCGTTGATCAATCGCTCACTCTTATGAATAGTAAATAAATGAGGCATTTGTTTGTTCGCATAGTAAAAGCCATATGGCCTGTTCTTTCCTCTGAATCCAATCTGACAAAACATGTAGTGCCTCCAGAGAGAGCAAGAGAAAGAGAGTGCAGCTCCTGTACTTTAAGCAGATGGAAATAACCTTTTCCCAGCAGCATAGATGATATCATCAGCAGAAGAACCCAGGCAGTCAGCACAAGTGGTCTGTTACCTCTGTGGCCTGCCATTATCTACAGGAATGCTGTCTGTTATCTCAACAGCACCCTATCAAAGCGCACCATTACGCAAGCACAGCATGAGCAAGGTAGGAAGCCCTCATTAATATCATTTGTAAAGACCATATGAGAAGCCTAATGAATGAAAGCACATCCTGGTCCATATATGTATTAGTACAATGTGAACAATACAGCCCTTTCTCCTCTTTTTAACAAAGGAGAGCTGATGAAAAGGAGACCTTGTTAGATGAATCAGAGCTCCTTTGGTACAGGACATATGAAATGGATTGATCGAGAAAATTGCTTGTTAAAAACAGGGCTCCCCAATGTTCAGAATGGTGGTCGATATTGGATATTATTTGAGACTTTTACGATTTGTGCCCCCCTAATATGGTCAGGCTGGTTGATGGATGGATGGATGGATGGATTGACAGACAGATTGAAGTTATTCTAGGCTATATTGCCAACACAGTGGAATTCTTGGCACGGTTAATGGATTGGTGACCGAGTGAGTTCGAAGGGGGCAGATGGATGACTAATGTGCCGTGATTGGAATTGAACTGCCGTGGACTTAATCTCAAACTCAATAAAGACATGGACATGTGCTGCAGAAAGGAGATGAACTGTACCAACTGATGAATGGTTGGTATGGCAACAGCTATAAACATTTATCTTTGTTTGGCCAAACCAAAAAACATTAGCTTAATCAGATATTTAAATACTCTTATATAATAAAAGCCAAATAATGAGTGTTTGGGAAATGACATATAGGGTCATCCAGGATATGAGTGTTTCTTCAACATTTGGCATTTTAATGTTCCAGGGGTTGATTTTTATCCAAAGTAACAGATTTCACCATTTTTCTTATTGTTATAAAGTGAAAGTAAAAGTTTTTTTTGTTTTTTTTACATTCATTTACCATTGCTACTTTCAAAATGTCTCAGAGGGGTTGTAAATGTTTTTTTAGTTTTTAGGGTTTTTAGTGTAGTGGTTAGGTAGGGGTTATCTAATTTATATATGTGATTTTCTGTCCAGGAATCTAAATTCATATTAAATTATGAAATGATTTATAAAAATATATTGTTAATCAAATATTATTATACACACACAGAGTTCTCTGAGGATTTTAAAATTCTTGTAAGAACTCTTTAAAAACAGTCATATTAAATTATGACATTGAAACACTGTTTTCTATATTTTTAAAATGTAAATTATTTCAATTTTCAGCAGTCATTATGCCAGTTTTTGGTGTCACATGATCCTTCAGAAATCCTTTATATATGTTGATTATTTTATGCTCAAGAAACATTTGATGATTAGGAAGTTATGTTGGTGGTGGGCATTACCACAAAGGAAAAACAAAAGTGAACGGAAAAGAAAGAAGAAGAAAAATGAGGAATAACTATTGGTAAAAAAACATATTATGTCTTCAAAGGAAAGATTCACTTGCATAATTGTATTAAATGTGTTTTTGAATTGAAATACCTAATAAAGTATTAAAAAAAGAAAGTTCGAAAGAACAGCTTTTATTCGAAATATAAACCTTTTGTAACAATATAAATGTATTTGTTTGTACTTTTATAAATGAATGAGTCCTTATGATAAAGTTAGGTAAGTAAATAAATAACTATCTTATTGCAAACTTAGAAGTGTACCAGTTGAAACATGTTTAGTGCTAAAGTGTGATTTTATTTTTCAATCTGTGGGCCACAAATGCCATAGTTGAAGAAGCCACCCACATGCTCTTGCATGTAAATGTGTGTACAGTATGTCCCACGTACCAGTCTAGTTTGATTTATGACAGTCACCTTCTGCAGTCACATGATACTTTATCTAGAGTCTGGGAATGCATTCCAGCAGAGGCACATGGTGCTGGAGAGGTGTGCTCTAGTCAGACTCTTCCATTCGACACAATCTCCAATACGGTCCACACTGTGACACCAAGCCACGAGGCCAGGGCATACTTATCATGCTGTTTATAACGATCCTTCCATTGTATCTAGAGCAACGTTTAATGTCACGCAACACCGTCGCATGCTGATATGCTGTGGTTGCTGCTAAAAGAACATTGTGGCATATCAGCAAGTTTTCAAAAAGAGGAGCGGAAATTGCCTCGAAGAGAAAGTCAAAAATACAGACAGTTGCAAAACAGTCTGGAATACATTCTGAATGTAAGTGATTTCAGTAAAAGTTACGCAGCCTTTCAGCTGGACAGCAGCAGGCTTGTTTAGAAAAATGTACTGGTGCCTGCCGTGCTCCTCACACTGAGTTGTTTGGAGTTTAGTCTATAATCAAAGATGTTGGGGTACAAGGAAATCCATTTCTACTGCTTGCCCCTGTGGAGCAATTTAAAAGAAACTGTGGTACATTTTTTGTTTATATTTGTTTATGTGCGTGTGAGAGTTTATAAGCAGAGAGGTTTTGGTTATCATCCCATCCTTGTTCCTTATTCTGTCTAGTAAAGGAAGCAGAACTTAAGGAAGTTTCATGCCAACTAAATATACTGTTTCGTGTCAGTGAAGCCTCTATTCAAAACATCATATTGATAGTCAAAGCTGTGTTCCCTCTGAGACAAAAAAAACTAAAAAGCATGACTGTAATAAACACAAACACCAGGGAACATTCAATCAGTTGCTGAGTCAGATTTCACCTTTAAATGCAATAGAATGAATTCAGTCTGTTATTGTATAGTTTTGGGTTAATCTGATCAGTCATAATGAAGATTATTTCACGTTTTCTTTAAAAATACCCTGCACTGTTGAGATTTATCACTCAAATTTAGTCACAGAAGATAATTTATCATCTTGTTTCTCTGTTCTCTACTCAGACACATAGACGAAACCAAAGTACAGATAATAGCTCCTCTTTCACATCCACTTTCATAAATCCATAAAATCCAATCTGATAGAGAAAAAGGTCAGAGTTGTTAATAGACAAGGACACACACCATATAAAGCACTTGACCAAAGGTCCCATTTATCCCTTAATTCCATGTCCTTTTGTTCATTTACTTTTTAATTCATGTTAATATATCCCAATAATGAATAACTTCCAGCAAGCACATTCATGAATACCAATTAGCCCTGTTGCATAGTTATGACTAATGTGGCAAATGAGAGACAGGTGTGAGAATAATAAATTAAGCCACCTCTTGATGGCAGCCATGAAGCATGAAACTGGGGGGGAAATAAACCCACTGTAAAGGGCTTTCAGATTTTCTGAACACAAACCCGGCAAGTATTATAATCATTTAGAACCTGAAATTAATCACATTTGTTGTATTTCTGCAAAACTTGAAATAAAAATGTGCAATTGTTGCTTTGTTTGTAGCAGGTTTTATGGTAGTTTCAAAGTGATATGTCCAGTAACTGGTGCTAAATAGTGTTCAATTGTCCCTGAAACAGATAAACGTGACTGAGGCAACGTTGTGTTATTTTGGTTAATGTGTATATCACAGCATTTCGGAAATGAAATATCCGGTGAGCGTCACTAAAAGTTTTATGCTCTATTGCATTTGAAATAAATGTACACCTTACACTAAACCCTAGCTTAAATGTAACCGATAATGTGCGCAAAAGCAAATCTGAGAGAAAAGTACATTTGCTGAAGCAAAATGCTGTTTGAGCTCTTTTGTGGAGTATTGTGATTTGTATTTCACAGGACTCGTACCCGTAAAATGTTAATTCAGTGCTGTGCCAGGTGAGCTAGCAAGCAAGTTTACTATGTCAGAGAAGCCATACATATGGAACTGCTTATGTGATGCAAACATCAAAATTTATTATTTTACAAATCATGCACTATGGTAAAAATGTTTTGAGGTCATAACATAGTATTGTGCAAAGAACCATGTGAAAATAAGTCTAAAAGGTTAGTTCACCCAAAAATGAAAATTAGCCTGTGATTTACTCACCCTTGAGGCATCCTATGTGTATATAACTTTCTTCTTTCAGACAAATTCCTGTCTGAGTTATATTAAAAATTGTCTTGGCTATACCAAGCTCTATCATTGCAGTCAGCGGGGGTTGCAGTGCTTCAGTCCAAAAGAAGTAAAAAAAAGCACCCATCCATTAAAAATAAGTGTCTCACACGGCTCCGGGGGGTGAACAAGGCCTCCTGTAGCGAATCGATGCAATTTTGTAAGAAAAATATCCATATTCAAAAAACTTAATAATCACTTTAATCTAGCCTGCGCTCACTGTTGTAAACGGAAGCAGTTCCGGGCGGATGACGTATGAGGTCAGCTTTGCGCATGCGCTGCTCAGAAGTGATGCATGCGGAAACGCAGCGGAGAGATCAAAACAAAACCACAGTCACTAATTAGAAGTACAAAATTAGGATTTGTAAAAATTAATGTCAGAGGATTTGGATATAAGCCAAGAGGAGACTGGTTTTCCTTTGCGAAAGTAAGGAAACTTTGCTTCCTTTGATCTTGTAAACAAACATTGGTTTTCACGAGACTAATGGGCCTATGAGAAAACTGACCTAGGAGCTGGACGGAGCTGCTTCCGTGTACGACAGTTAGCGCAAGCTACAGAAAAGTGGTTATAATGTTTTAAATATGGATATGTTTCTTACAAGAATGCATCGATTCACTACAGGAGGCCGTTGTTCACCCACGGAGCTGTGTGAGACACTTTTTTTTAATGGATGGGTGTTTTTTATTTCACTTCTTTTGGACTGAAGCACTGCAACACCCGCTGACTGCAATGATGAGCTTGGAAAAGCCAGGACAATTTTTTATAGAACTTGAAAGAAGAAAGTATATACACCTAGGATGCCCTGGGGTGAGTTCAAACACCGGCATAATTCATTTGTGGGGAACTAACCCTTTAAATAATTAATACAAGAACTATTTTTTATGGTCTTTTACTTCCTCTAGTGTTCATTTCAGCTGGAAAGTGCAGTGAAATGTATGTATAAGTGCGTTTTTGCTGTTTCCTAATGAGCCTGGGTGGAGCCAAAATTATACACAATTAATGAAAAATTTCTCATTACATAAATTCATGTATTAAATAGATTTTTTATTCTTTGGCAAAAGACAGAAGTGCTTTTTTTAAATTGGATTTACCAATTATGAAGTGAGCAATAAGGCATTGTGCCTCGATGTGGCCTGGCCACTGAACATGAAAACCGGAGGAGATTGTGTGATATTGTGAGATTGAGAGTAATTGTTCAGTGCTAAATGTATAGAAGGCGCTGCAACCTTGGATCCTTCACGGTGCTAACAATGACTGACGTGGTGCAAGAGATTGGTCCGCTGAAGAACAGAGCAGCTGTGGTGGGCTTTTCCCACTCACCAGTTCTAAAAAGCGTGAGTGTTTGTGGTTTTGGCTAACCTTGTTAGTGGAAGATGAAAGGCCAGACTCATACAGGATTGCTGTTTTCTCAGCCCACACCTCAAAGGATAGATCAGACATCAATGAAGACTCCTGAAGAAAACAGAACTACATTCAACTTTGTTACAGAAGTTTAGAATTAAAAAACAAACACTTTGAAAAGCGACAGGAGTCTGGTGACTACAAATGCAAATCTGAACTTCTTTTGGAATCTTGCTGTAATAATCAGCACCTTTGATTTCTTCTTATATTTCAGTGGGGGTTTTTTACACTTGGAAATGAATGAATTAAATTCAACTCACAATCACACATTTTTCTCACACGTTTGAGAAAAAAATGTGAGCTATCTAATATAATAAGGACCAAATGGCCGGACGTCATAGCACTGACTATTACCTTCATATGTCACAAATAGAGTGTGAATATAACATCATGGCGCACCTCTAGTTTGATAGTGGTGGCCTATAAAATTATATATATCTATATATAGATATAATATATAAGATATATATAATATAGAATATAAGGCCTAGATAATGGATAATATATAATTGTGATTACTGGTTACCTAAATGGGCTTTATATGAAATTCATTGCTCTTCCTTTTGATTTGCATTTAGAGTGCTTTACATCACTTGATATATGGATCATCTGCAGTGAAAGGGTGCCGTCAGAATAAGAGTCCAAACTGCTGATAAAACATCACAATAATCTACAAGTGATCCACATGACTCCAGTCTATGAATTAACATCTTGTGAAGTGAAAAGCTGCAAATGTGTAATAAAAAATCATTATGGTTATAATAATAAAATTAAGATTATAATAAGGTTATTATAATCATTAAAACGTCACTTCTTTCCTAAATAACATTCCATATTCCATAATAATACCATCTCATTATTAGTTTAGTCATTGGTTCTGTCAAGTGTGATAACCATTAGGGTAGTATTTCTGGTTTGGGTTTTTGGTTCTTGTTCCAAGTTACTGTTACTTATAGTCGGCATCATTTCATCATAAGACATATGTATCCGTTCACTTACTGCAATATTTTTTAGCATTTTGTTTTTCCTTTTCAAACCTCACAAAAATGTCTGTATCAAGAACGTCTAAACAATGTGAGTGATTTTTTCCACCATCATTTATCCTGCCAATAAATAATTCACACATTTTAATTTTGGAGCAAAAACCTTTCATTAACACCAAATCATGAGAGATGCTGATGAGATAATTATATGTGTTTCTACATTATCTTTGATGCCTTGTGAAACATGAATGGAGATGATAATGAGGGGTCTTTACCAGGGCCTCTCTTTATGAATTAGACAGAGGGGTCTAAAATAAACCTTTCTGCATTACATTGCTTCCAACACATACACAACTAATATTATACATGGCATTATAGCTGGAAACTCTGATCGTAAAAGGCATTGTGTTGCCTCTAACCCAAATGGCCCACTATTATGGTGAAGTAATTTTCGTAACTTCCATAATTTCTGAGAGAATGTTTGACTTCATAATGTTGCCATATATGTTTTCAATAAAACAGTGAAATTAGTTTTTATACTTTGGGGCTAAAAATAACAATTGGGAAAAGTAAAATGAATAAGTACAATGACCTAATACATTTTATAAACTGTGCAGCTATTACAATGAATGGATAACTAGATGCGCAATATAAAAGTCATAGTGTGATGCCACTTTGTCAGCAGTGATTAATTAAGGTACTTCTGGTCCGATTATCTAAATTTCTGAAAGTTGGGATTGCTGCAAAACATTTAGGGGCACAACGAAAAAAAAGCATGCAAATTGTACCTCTAGACTTTCGACTGACTGAAAGTAAAATGATCTCATCAAGCAACAGCATTGCAATCAATTCAGCCAATGAAAATGAGCTTTTCTCATTATGTGAAATTATATTATCTGAACTGTGGCATAGAATAAGGAGCAAAGTAAATTCTCTGAATACAAAGCTTCTCTTCTGCTTAGCTCTAAGATGCTACTGCCTTCCACATATAGAACACATCTCACTTAGATAATGTACATCTTACATATGTGGCACATGTTCTTTTGTATGCTCAACACATTTACATTGTATGGAAGAAAGACACTGAGCATGCTTTGTACCAAATACTTTATTTACATTGTTTTTATCCCACAGCTAAAATACAGAAAGAATTGTTTACTTTTTATCATGACTGCATGCAAAACCTTTTATTAATTTGCATAAAACAAACATTCTTTCATGGCTTAAAGATAATGTGACAGTATACCTGTGTACCTGTCATATGCTAATACATATAATGTACACGGAAAACAGAGATTACAGTTACTGAAAGACCATCCTTATGAAGTGGATCTTAGAAATGTATTTATTGTATTTATTATAAAGAAATGTCATGCTGAGCATCTAAAGCTTCAAAGAGATGCAATGGAGCATTGTTACAGCATGAGGCCAGAAATAGAGAGAGAGAAAGAGAGAGAGAGAGAAAACTTTACTACTACTCCATCCAGAAGCTCTTTTGATTTGAACTCCTGAAGAGCTAAAAGGAAGACACATTAGGACAAAACACAGAATAGCACAAACAGCTCAGCTTACAATGATTTTATATGCATCATTGAGTGAAAATGTTGCAAATTCTGTCTTTCGGATCAAAGAAGTTGATCTTATCAAAGAAGTTATATGACTAATCTGACTGTTCATTGACCCTGCTAAATTGATGCTAAAGTATGATAATCACATGCAACTTGACCACAGCTGCAAGGAAATTTTAACATTGGCAGGCAATCGTTTATATTTAATTTTATTACTTATGATACAATTGAGTCATAAGATTCAGTCTGGACATTTGACTTCAGGCTTAAAGGAACACACCACTAGTGTGAACTAGGCTCATTTTCCAACTCCCCTAGAGTTAAACAGTTGAGTTTTACTGTTTTCTAATCCATTCAGGCGATCTCCGGGTCTGGCGGTAGCACTTTTAGCTGTATCTTAACATAGATAATTGAATCTGATTAGACCGTTAGCATCTCGCTCAAAAATGACCAAATGGTTTCTATATTTTTTTCTATTTAAAACTTGACTCTTCTGTAGTTACATTGTGTACTAAGACTGACGGAAAATGAAAAGTTGCAGTGATATTACGCAGCGCCTGAAAATAGGCTTATTGGAAGTTACCTAGCTGGGAATTATTTTCAGGCGCTGCGTAATATCATTGCTCCTGCTGTACCCATGGTACGGCAGCAAGGTTCCTTGATTATTAGTACACGATGTAACTACAGAAGAGTCAAGTTTTAAATAGGAAAAATATAGAAACTCTTTGGTCATTTTTGAGCGAGATGCTAACGGTCTAATCAGATTCAATGATCTATGCTAAGCTAGAGCTGAAAGTGCTACCGCCAGACCCGGAGATCAGCTGAATGTGTTCGAAAACGGTAAAACTCAACTGTTTAACTCTAGGGGAGTTGGAAAATGAGCCTATTTTCAAAAATAGTGGAGTGTTCCTTTAAGTTTTTCAAATGATTTTGTAGATGATTTGAGATAAATCTAAATTTAATTTCACAAGAGCATTAATACTTTGCACATTCTGGCTCATTGACCAATGTCTCTGTTTTCTGTTTTAGATAGTGCTTTTGTAATGTCTAGAGAGAAAAAAAAAACTTTTAAGGAATTGTATGTTTTTAAGAAAGATTTGATAGGCCTACTTTATATCCGGTGATTAGAAGCCTCAGTTAGATGGGCAAGTGCAGCTTTACATGTATGCAACAGCAAAGGAAATGACACACAAAGTAATCAAACTAGCTGTAGCTAATATTCCAGGTAGAATATTAAGTTTGATTATGAACTTTCTGTTCTTTAAAATCTATTTAAAGTATGTTTTTAAATCCCAGTGCTAAGTGCTCCAAGCTAATCTGTCATCATCATTGGCACTGTGCATTAACATCAGTAGCACTTCTGCTTAAAAAGAAATGTTTCACTGGCTTCTTTTCATTAAAACATCATTGTTACTTTGTGTCTCTGCTGGGAAGTCTGATAAAGTTATTTGGGTAAGGAATGCATGGGAAATTAAATTCATGTGTTTGTGTGTTTATTTAGTACTGGCGTTCCAGGAGAGCAAGAGTTTCTTCTCTTACACATCCTGATAAACGGAAGTCGAAGGGCATGAAAACAGCTCTCAGGCCGTGTCCCAAATGGCACCCTCAGCCCTCGCCGTCCTCCTCCGCGGTCCAGTCCCATATGGCACCCTCAGCTCTCCTCTGTATCTATACTTTGCCACATGGGTTGTTAGGTAACGATCCGCTGTTTTTTTTTCTTTTTCTTTTTTTTTTTTCATTTTTTTTTTCTTTTTTTGACTTTGCACCAATGCAAGCTTTGCAAAGGGGCTCAATAGAGATGTGTGATCTCTAACCTGGGACATCCTACAGTTATGGGTACTGTTTAAGAAAATATTCAACAGGGAAATCACTTTATTTATTCAGTTTTTCACCAGAAAGCACAATAACAGCCTACTGTTGCAGTTACGCTCACTCACCACAGACACAGGATGTGTGAAACAGGCCTCAGGGCATCCTGCTCTAGGAACGCCAACTTGCATTCAACAATACTGTGACCTTGTGACCTTCATCGATTGTGAGAACACTCTTTGAAATCTGAAATGACACACTACTGTCCACATCAAGTGTTCTATTTAGGACAGCTCCCAGTAATGAAGACCAGATCTGAATGTAGATGAGGTTCAGCTACCAAGATCATGACAAATACATTTCTTTTAATAGGTAAAATGGTACCAGCCGGCAGAGGATTCCGCTTGGTCTTAAAGCCTTCCTTAAACGGCTTCTTCACAAATAAAACAATGATTTTCCCAAAAAGAATGACTAATTATCAATTGAGAATTTGTTATTGATATGGTCTAGTGGAAATAATAATAATATGGGCTGCGAGAAAATAATAAATAAAAAGAGTGGGACTGCTATGAGTGCAGGCAGTCTAGGGACAGCATCCATATTTCAACCCAGTGGCCAGACCGGCGCTCCCGATTAGCCAATCCGGGCCTGTTTAAGGGGACATATAACTAATCTGTGGTGCTAAAATGCACTTTTTAGGTGTAGATAAGGTACAAAGTTGGCAGGTGACCCTTAAACATACAACCTTTGCAAATTTTTCTGACAGTTTTGCCAACTTCTGCCATGGCTCATTTTGCTGAAAAAGACATTGATTATGAAATGGCAAACTTATCTAACTTTTCACTGAACTCTACAGTCCCTATTCTAGGTAATGTACATTAATCATCACTGAGTTACACCGAGTCTACAATAAGAACAAATCAGAGTCTGTGAAGAAGATGGGAACTGCAATTAGCAGTCAATGCCTTCTCTCATCTGTTAAATAGCCATATAAATGAGTCTTGAAAAATCAAACATTTGCTCACTTTCTAGGCTGTTCTTGACATATAATTATCATATGTATCGTCACCTTGTGCTTGTACCTCTCATTTCTGATTCTCACCTCGCATTGATTTCTCACATCTAATACCCAATTGATGCCTCTGCCATTTTTAATGGATTATGGTGTGATCAATTTGTATTCCAAAAGATGCAGAGAACAGGTAGGTACATTTTGTAGTTTCTGGGTAAGTCAATATGTCCCTTCTCTGTCAAAATGTATTCTCAGGCTATATGGCAGAGTGTGATAAAAAGTTGCTCTCTCTTTCTACAAACCATATTTTACAGCACAACACACCTCAATGACTTTCCACCTTGGCAGAGGAAGATATACAACGGAAATTTGCATTTTCAAACCTGCCTAGAGTCATTTCAAAACTTTGTTGTGCAAAATATTTAAAATGTCCCCCAGGAATATATATTTTTTTCATATCAGTCTCCTCATTCATTTTCTCTCCCCCCACTCTTTTCTCTTGTAACTTCTAACTACATTGTGAGGTCATTGCAGAGAAGTCACAACGCACTGTAGGCTATAAGATCTGTCTGTCCGACTGAAAGTGATTTCCCTGGTCCCCATCCACATAATATTCATTTTTTGGGGTAAAATATCCCTTTAAAGGGAAGTACTGTGTACTTCAACACACTTTAGATAAGATAATTTTTACAGAGCAGGAATCATCGGTGGTGGTCTGGCCTAAATATTTCCTGAGCAAACGAATACCATTTTTCATTCCGTCTGTGGCAGTATGAAGCAGGCAGCCACTATTTGGCCTCTATTCCTGGACCAACCCCTCAGGCTCTCTGTGGTGCCAATCTGCCTTTACTCAGCTGACATCATATGTCATCAAAACAGAATGTACATTTTTCCAAAGCTTGGTGGGAAACATGGTAACTGATGAAATCATTGTAGACTTTATCACGTGGGGAACAGTGTTTTCTCTCTTTAAAAAAAAATTGTAGGCCTATGTATTATACTTGTGGTGAAATCACTGTAAATATGTCACGATTTAGTAACAGCAAACTGACAAATAGATTTGCCATTGCATTGTGGACGTATTAAGCAACGTGACGCAAAGTGTAGGGGAATAAAACATTCATTTATTCAAAAAATAATAATACAAAATTAAGAAACGTGAGGTGGACTGCACAAAGCTAATGTATCCATGACATCAGTCGGTCCCTGGAATAAACACGATGATCAGACAGCGCGTTAACAGTAAGTTAATTATGAGACTATAGCAGCCCCATGTGGAGAGACGACGAATGCGTTGTTTTGTCTTCCACCGTTCGTGATACGAACGAAATACGAAAAAATACAATACAAAAACACAAGTTTGACACGAAAGCCGTTGGCTTTTCATTAGCTGGATAATAATGTCTTGCAAAATAAATAAAACAAAAATTTTAAATGATAGATTTTGAAGGATAAATCTGATCTCCGTCTGAATATATAGCCTATCCACAATATTTTAAATGCCAAAACAACAGAAGTGTGATTCACCAGACTAACAAGTGACTTTTTCATTTATCGTGCATCATTACAGTATTTGTTTTCCACGTTATGACTCGTGACATAACCTGTCCAAGTCCATGAGGAAGCCCATGTAAAGCTTTCTTATCAAAATTCATGGATATTGAAAACAAATGCAGTTTTTGTAATATACACGAGGAAGACTTGGGTCATTTGTTTTACAGCTGTGATTTATCTTTGAAATTTTGGTCTGATGTTAGCTTTTTTCTATTTGCCCCAAGAAATGTTAATTATAAATTATCCTTAAAAGATGCTATGTGTTCTTACACAAAAGCAAGATGTTTAAATATGTTGTAAACGTTTACATTTTGCATGGTAAATATTACATTAATAAACAAAAATTTGCGGATTGTATACCTAAATGTGAAGTATTCTTAAACGAATTTATGTTGTTAAAAAAGTCTTTAGTGTTAATTAATAACAAAAAAAATAACATTTTGTTAAATTTTATGGAGAAATTCTTTGAAAAATAATGTCCCCGCTATGCTTTTCAACTCATTTGTATACTAAATGTGTCTCTAGGGAGAAGGAAGAAATATCAGTTTTTTTTTATTTGTTTATTTACATATATAGTTTTTATTTATCCTTTTTTTTTTTGTTCGTAAGTTGTATGATGTAATAATGTGAAAGGTTGTGTTGTATCGCTGTTAAATATTTATTAATCTGTTTGAAGCAATAAAAAAAATAAAAATAAAAAAAGTCCATGAGGAAGTGCCACACACTCATTGTTTTTCTGCTATGATTGTGTTGTCTTATACTGAACTAATTATATTTTTTTGCAATCTGGAATTATTCTGCATTTTTACTTTTTAATGAAGACATTAAGCCATTTTCCTCATGATGACCCAGCTGGTTCACAGGTCATTTCAGGTTTCACTGTCACAAAACCAAATCACCCACACACAATCACCCATTGTGTCAACGGACCTCTGATGAAAACCTCAGACTGGTTGATACTGTTAGATCATGTTATTTACATCCACAAGGGAAAACGGAAATGGAGAAGGTCCAAATGCTTTTTTTTCTCTTCTGTTTTGTTTTAATGACGTATTATGATGATGTATTTATGATCTAATAACCTGTTAATAACTAGTTTTGCAGCTTATTGTTTGATCTAGTTTATATTATCTTGGTGGTTAAAAAAGGGAATATTAATGTTTGTGTCCTGCCCTCTTTTCTGTCCAGTGGATGTTGGAACAAACCCAAAAGGAAAAGTGAGTACCCAGTGACGGATGGCCAGCTATGCAGCAAGAGAGGTGAATTCTGGGATACGGGTCCAGCCTTTTTGGGACATAAAGGGATCTGCAGGGGCTCATGAACTAGCTCAGGCCATCTTGGATGGGTTAGCATCACCTTACCTCATGGTATAATACCTTTTACACAATCTGGGGTACTTCACAGGTTTTTCCTACAGTATATTCTGTTTTACTGTTGTTTTTGTTCTCACACTTGAGACAAAATGTCTCACATCCTCAGTGAAGTCTAATATTCAGATTCACTCTTCTACAGAACTGCTTAGGCCAGGGGTTTCCAGGCCTGTTGTCAGCTAGAGCTGCTTGAAGGGATAACATATTCTGAAGGGATACTTGTTTCAAAATACACAAAGAATATCCATTTGAGGTCTAGACCGCTTGTAGAGATGGATTTTACAGCCTGTGACAGTGCTGCTATATTCTCTTATGTGTGATGGATTCATATTTTGATCTGTGTCTTGATGAGCCTCAAATATCTCCACATTAAATATATATAACGTGGATTTTTCTGTCCTGACCAGTGCTGTCAAGTCAAGTACCACCTCGTTTTCATATGAGTGCATCTTGTGATTAATCTGCTGTCATCACCCTTGAAAGCTCTTTGCGTAAGTTAGTAAGGGAATGGATATAGTAGGCAGAAAAAAACATGACAGTATCACTATATGAGTAATCAAATAAACATATTCAAAATTACAGTCAAATGTTTTAGCAGGCTATTTGATTCTCATTATAAAGATGTTTTTTCAGACCGGTTAGTACATTGTTTTTAGGTTGGCCTACTACTCCCCACATAAGTTAGCAACCAGTCTCAAAGGAAAAACATGCTTGTTGTGACATTTCTACAAAATGATATTACAATGTTGCTTGTTGCACATAGCCCCATATTTTACAATAATCTGCCCTGTAATCATAATTTGTGTGAAAAGGAATAACATTTATGAGATAGCAAAGGACCCACTGGTTGCTACACTTCAGAATTTTAACAGGTATTATTTGTAACTTTATTCATAAACTTGGTGACACACTTGATTTTTTGACAGTCAGTCAGACTACATTTTAAAGTTGAATTAGTTTTAATGGCAAAAGTCATATACAGATTCTGCAGATTCTAATATACTGCTTCTGAGAATAAAGTGCTGACGACTCTTGTATGCCTTTGATACACATGATCAGTGACTGGGTGAGGGTTTGCTTTTCATTAGGATCTTTTCTGAGTCACCCTGATTTACCGCCTTTGACTCTGCTATAATAAGGCTACAGTTATTGATCTATCTGTCAGTCATAGCACCTGACAGATGGTAAAGCACCACCTTTTCCAGAGCCATCACCCCCTCTTATTGAAAGGAGAGCTCCCTTGCATCATAATGAAGTTTCTTGCTTGAATGTGCACACTGAATCCTAATATATCAGGCTTTCTCCTTATGGATTTACTGCATGTTACCCGTTTAGATCAGTCTTATGCTCCTCAAAGTTAGACATCCTAAATGGTCTTAAATTGTCTATTTAGGTCTTTTTAGTTCAAAACATTCAACACGTTCAACTCATTTCAACTCACCGATGACCAATGAGTTTTATTCTATTATTTTTCTATTGTTCTTATGAGTGTTTGGTGTAACTCTGTGATTAATATTGAAGGTGTTATGTCACTTAATGGTCTCCTAACCAACTGATACCCGTTAGTGATTGCTGCCATCTAGTGGACACATAAATTATGTTTGATACCTCTTGAAGAGTTCAGTAATAAATACAAATTCTGTAATCATTTACTCTTTGAAAAAAAGTGATTCCCAAAGCACAGGATTATTTCCTTTCAGAGGGTACTCTAAAAGATTTAAATTTAGTTTTGGCAAACCTTTAAGACTTTAACACCTGCCAACTTCTCATTCAAATCTATTCCAGTGACAGTGCCTGTGCTCATGGGTGATAATTTAGACTTTTATGGTGCAGTATTTCAATTACAGAATACAAAAAAGATGGCAAATTACTTTAAATCCATGAGACATTTAACAAAAGCAGTTTAGAATTCGCTGTTAGGACTTTCTCTATAATTGCACCCAGAACTGTTAAAGTTGTGTGAATGTATTTTTGAAAAGAAAAAAAATGTAGGTCAGGGACTTGGTTCTATCTATCGGTTATTTACTGGATGGAGGCAGATCTAATCTGAATGCAAGCTTGCAGTTGATTTTAAGGGGTGGTTTTAAGCAATAAAAGACGGTGTTTTTTCAGCGGTGGGTCAAATTATGATATTTTGATAAAAAATGAACAAGGTAAATGAGCATCAATTAATTTTCTCAACAAAATCAATAACATACCTTTAGAAAATAGATGGGGTGAATTACCATTTCATGTCAACTTTAAAACCCTTTTTTTTCTCCATCATCAATTGTTTTTAGTTTAAAAGTGAGTCATTGTAAAGGCCAGTCCATGCATATTAATGATAATGCTACATTCAATTCAACATAAACTGCACTGAACTGCACTGTTAGACTTATGGAGGCTTTACAAAGAACACTTGATATATAGAAATGTCATATGGGCCATTTTAGGGGAAGTTTTTGTCCTTTTATAATGACTCTAATGTGTGTATTTGTGTACAAATGTTAAGTCAGTCTGTATTCAGCACTTTGGCGGTTTTACTTTCATGCTGACATTTAAATCTTCCACATATTGTGTGGAGAACAAGTGAATTGAGTGGTAAAATATTTGTCTTGTCTTCCCGTTTCAGTTTGCTTTCTGGTTGTGGCTGCGGTTATCACATTGTATCTGAATAAAAGTATTAATTTCTTTCAAAAGAAAAAAAAAAAATTTTATAAAAATAAAAATACTGAACCCAATCTTTGACTTTAAAGTGCACAGATACAGAAAAAAATAGTAGAACGAGTAGTACACTAGTATAAAAAAACTAAATTCAGCCACTGACTCATGAACAAAATGTTGACTACAGTGGTTCCCAACCCTGGTCCTGGAGGCACCCCAACACTGCACGTTTTGCATGTCTCCTTAATCAAAAACACCTGATTCAGGTAATCGGCTCATTAGTAGAGACTGCAAGACCTGAAATTGGTGCGGCAGAGAAAGGAGACATGCAAAATGTGCAGTGTTGGGGTGCCTACAGGAACAGGGTTGGGAACCACTGGACTACATATAACAAGTAGGCCAGGGTGTGAGAACTGGTACGCTATTGCCCTCTTCTGGCTGTAATGCAGAACATCCAAAAGAGCTTATACTTTGAGTTAAAACATTCATGAAAGATGATCACACAAGCATAAAAAAAAATCAAATAGACTGTTTGTACTGCAAATCTACATTAACATACTATTTAACAACTGTAAGTTATACTAAATGTCAAATGTAAACGAGATTCAGAAAGGACAGTGTGTCACAGAGCACTGTTGTCAGCTGCTAAAGGCAACTGTCAACTTCCCTTTCAGTGGTAAAGGTGGGAAGTAAACACTCTCTCCTCTCTTGTCTCTGTTTTGTTTGTATGTGAAAGCTCAGTTTCACTAAATAAACTATTGTGGTAGAAACTTTCAAAGGTTTAAAGGGTTTCAGGGCAAAGGGACTCATATGTCATCAACTCATAAATTCATGCATGTATGGAACTATAATAGTAGGCCATATGTATAGGGAGACGGGGCTAGTTGTCACTGGGTTATATTTCAATAACTATAAGGTCCGTTACACAAATGTGTTTTTAAAAAACTTTAAAATTAGAATGACTTTTGCAAACACAAATATATACAGTTTATTAATATTGTTGGCAAAAACAGTAGTCTGATAGTTCATTTTACATTTCATAATTTACTCTTCATGAATAGCTCTGTTTCAAAATGTAATTACTGTTCACATTTTACTGAAAAGCCTAGAAAATTGACAGATTCCATTGTGACAGCCTCACATAGTGCACCGATAATGAATTGTATATTTTTCATGGGCATTCGTAGTGGAAATATATAAACTGCTTTTGTGTAGCCAAAGCGTAAATGTATGTATCTTTAACAGAAATTAAAATAGCCTGAGAAATTTTCACTTGAGTAAAAAATGTGACTAGTCTGGGATCTACATTATAGATTCACACATATAAGCGATATCATTCTTAACAAATAGGCCTACTACTTCATTGTCTCTTCTATTTTACTTTTGATACTTACAATTACTGCTATTATTTTTCCTATTAATTACATAAGACAGTAGTCAGAATAAACAGAAGACTCTTCATTTTTATTTCTGAAGCATATTTTACTCAGTCAAGTAAATGAAGTTCATCTTCTTCTTTCACAAAATATGTGCAGATGTCCATGAGACGGTGTAATTTTCCGCGTTTTCTCTTAAACTCCTTTTGGGCATCCATGCACATCATGGTAAACTTCTGAAACTCACTTAGATTCAGGCACTGTTGGTAATTAAAGATTTCATTTTAGATTTAATGCTCTGTAATGCACAAGTTATTGTTTGATCATACAACAAGCCACATGAGTAATATTTTCCAAATTTGTCTGAAATTGATAACCCTCTCTATGGACACATTGGAGGTAGTCACCTGCCGTTAGCTATTTTTGTATTTAATTTTTTTTTACATAACGTTTAGGTGTTTACATAAATGTAACATTTTGTTTATCTATTTAACAAAAAATTACTTACAATCAAATTGTGTCCTTTTGGCTAATTAATTTGCTGAAAAGCGCTAGTAATATGATTGCCACTTACGCATCCTCTACTGAAAGAATCTGCTAACAGCGACAAACAGTGACAAAATGCAAAGAGCTAAAATAATGAATAATTCTAAACGATCTTTGTAATTTTCACAGGGAAAAACACGAAAAAACACCATCTACATCCAGACCATCAATTATTTTTATGTGCTATGAAAATGTAGTAGTCAGTGGCTAATGACATCACCTAGTGCAAAATTTGGTTGCATATGTTAGTAATTATGGAGGATTGTACAGTGATGTTACAAGAAAACGAAAACATACTCAACATAACATTAATGTTTGATTTGTTTAGCGCACGGGCCAGGTTTATGACATCTGTACCTCGTCCCCAGTGATGTCAA
The DNA here is from genome assembly GCA_018155175.1 of Sinocyclocheilus anophthalmus. Taxonomy (NCBI): domain Eukaryota; kingdom Metazoa; phylum Chordata; class Actinopteri; order Cypriniformes; family Cyprinidae; genus Sinocyclocheilus; species Sinocyclocheilus anophthalmus. Next base: position 109,936 of record JADLZN010003114.1, on the reverse strand, counting down.
ACAGGTTCAAGATCTTTTTGAAATCAGAACCCTTGAGATTGAAAAGGAATCCGGATGCTTTAAACTCTTTCAGGTTGATGGTTTTGCTACTGTCCATATCCAACAGCTCAAAGACAGGGAGGAAATGGTGACAGATGAAGGTCTCTTCCACATCATGCTATGTACACATACACATTTCAGCACATGTGACATTGATCACAACCTCTCATAAAACAATAACAATGATAAAGACCAAGGAAATTTGGCAGTAAATGGGGTTTTCCTGCAGCATGAAAAAGAGGAAGTGGCTTTTTGCTCAGATATTGTGAGCCCTGTATGGTTGTGGTGAGTGTGGAGGGGCAAAACAATGCACCAACCCTATACTGTGAATTTAAAGGAGAACACAAACATCATTAAAATAATCAACACTAAATTGTAAGAGAATGTCTTACTTCACTACTGAGCAGAATGCAGACCATCATATAAAACTCCTCAAAACCAATTTCTCCATCAGCATCCCAATCCAGCATGTCGAAGGTCAGCATTATGTGTTTCTTCCCCATTGTTGTCACATGCTTCATGAAATGGTAGAACTGAATGTCTGAGGAAGGGAAAAGAAAAGCACGACAGTTATTCCAAACACTGAAATTCCACCGTACTAATCTATCCACCTATTGCAGATTAATAAAAATTACATAAAAAGACTGATAAAAAATTACAGATTTGTCAGTTGTTCTCGTGTTAAAGGGGAAATGCGCGTTAACAAGTAATTATTAGTGTATTCTTACCATTCAGTGTTTTTTTCTCATGAATATCCAGAAGACAAAAATAATCATAAATTATTTTAGTGTTAGTCAGTGAGAGAAGGCAATGAAACTTGTTTAAATTCAAATATTCGAAGAAAACCCCCTTTTTTAACTTCATTTTGCTCTTTAGATTAGAGTAATGTTAACCGCTTCCATTATCAATCAACAATTAATGCTGTTACCATGGTAATTAGGCACCTTTCAACAATTAATGCTGTTACCATGGTAATTAGGCACCTTTCAACAATTAATGCTGTTACCATGGTAATTAGGCACCTTTCAACAATTAATGCTGTTACCATGGTAATTAGGCACCTTTCAAGCTTCCGCGTTTATAGCTTCCGGATTGGCGCAGGCCAAGACGCTTTCACACTTGGTTCGCTTGCCTGGTCCGAACCCGAGTTCGATTGCTCCCCCCTCCCCCTGGACTGTGTTCATATTATTTTATTTGGGTCCGAACCGCGTTTTCGTTCCGCTCATCAATCCGCAGCTGTTTTACCCCGTGTGCGTAGTACGACGGGCAGAGAAGGCGCAAATGCGCAGTTGCCCTCTTCATTTTTGTTTTTGAACGGTTGGTTTTGTTTCCAAAGCTTCAGTCATAACGGCACTTACGTTTGTCTTACGAGTGTACAGCTAAAAATTCGCTAAACGCTAAAGGCGAACAGAAATGAGACATACAGCTTTCTGCTTGAAGCGCGTCAGTCACGCTCGTAAGGAAAGTGAGTGAAACACACACATTTTTATCAAATAATACGTAATTAATTGCGGTTCACTTCCGCGATTCGGTAGGCCTACGATTGCGTTCACATCAGCAGCGAACCGTACCGGAGTTCACATGAATCGCACCCCAGACCACCCTTTTTAAGCGGACCCGGGTACGGTTCGCGGGTGCGCACCTGAGTTCGGAAGACAGCGTTCACATCATCCAAACGAACCGAACTCTGACGTCAATCGAACCCGGGTGCGCACCAAAAGTGCTAGTGTGAAAGCACAGTTGCTGCCGTAAAAATTTAAGTATAATCAACTTTTGATTGTATAAGTTGTATATTGTATAAGTTGTATAAGTCATTTCAACTTAAATTATATTAAACTGGCTTTTAAAATATGGAGTTGAATCACATATAACCTATAAAAAAAACTCGATCGGCCTGTAACTTATGATGTGACTTACACTATTTTTGCAGTGTACAAAGTGCATGTTGATTCGGGAATCAAAGTTTTTTTTTTTTACTTACTTAGTTTGAAAACTGCGGTTTGAAATAAGGCTGTCACAACTAGCCTACTAGCTTCAAAGCTCAGGCTGTCACAATATTTGATTTCCTTTCAAATGTTGGTGCTTATTAGTTTAGTCATTCTTCGTGCCAGTTTGTTGTTGGCTGTGCTCCATTATCAAACTTCGTGGGGAAATTTTACACAGACCTGATCCGCTGCTCCACTCGCAACCTGGATGCACATATTTCTGAACATATCTGAAAATATTCACTGTAATAGCCTATCTTTTGTAGTAGCCTACCTATGGCACAGCATACATTATTTTATATGATTTACTTTAAATAAGCAATGTTGTATTCCCTACTTGCGCTGTTAATGTGATAGCATAAATGCACGTTGTACATTGCGCCCTTGAAATAAATTGTAAACAAGTGATGACTTGGTTTCGTGGTTTTACTCGGTCGAGATTAGGGTTGTCATTGACAGTTTAATACGTGCTTTAACTGGACTCCTATATAATTGTTTGTGTTTATTATTGGTAAATAGTCAGCGTTCTGTGTAGGCGTAGGCTATAAAAAAATTACAATGCTATTTCTTAGATTTTATAACAACAGCTTGGGAAAAAGGCCTACTGAGAGTTCTGTTTTCTTTTTTCTTTCCTTCATTCGTTTTTCTATGTTATCTGGGCATTTAAAACACTTTTCATGTGTCAGGCTGAAGAGTGTCATCAGCATTTAATGTGAAATTTTTTATCAGAAATCTTAATGTACAAATCACTCAATGTCATTATCTGACAGGAAAGGGGAATAACCCAATTGTGAAATGGAAAAACCAACGGAGAGTAGGGACAAGCAAATCAAACAGTAACGCAACCAGGTAAATCATCCTCTGGCTTTCAGATGAGAACTTGTGGCAAAAATACCCAAGGTGTTGGAAAACAAATATTGACTTAATATCTTTCCCACCCTTAGGCTCAATTCCTCACATAGTCCACCTTGGAAACCAATTAGCAATTTCATGTCTTATGTTTTCCTGCCCAATATAATACAATCCAGTAAAGAATCATATTTTTTTGAATGGGCCGTGTTAATGTATATGCTATAAATAGTCCAATATTAGAGAAGAGAGAGGACAGTGAGAAGGCTCAGTGGAAGTGAGAGAATTATGATGTCTGGGAACAGCTAAGGTTCTGGAGTTGCTCATGCAGGGTTTGGTTCCTCTATAACCTGCAGTGGACTTTTCCTGGCCAGGGAAATTCTGCCCTCCTGACACGTTACTTATAAGCTTGCATACTAAACACAACAGCAAAGCAAAGTCAGTCTGGTTGTGGACGTTAATCTTGTTGGATTTTTGAGCGATCGATGGTAAGTCTCTTATTTCAAACTCATGTTATATTGTCATTAAAATAACCACTCAATTATTTTGTTTAAATATATTTTTATGCATTTTTTTTGCATAGGCCCAATAATATGTAAGATTATTAGCATGACATGAAAAACTGACAATTTTATACATGCATAAACAACAACTGAAGTATCATTTACCAGTTTAACAAATGAAATATTTAGCCTATTGTTTGTTCTGTTAGTAATAACAATATTACAAAGCAAAGAGCTCAACTGGATACAACAGGATATGTAATGTTTTCACGTATTTTTAGAAGTTGATAAGTCTTCATTTTGCTTTCTTAAATGCGCAACTATATGGTTAGCTGCATTTTATTATTTACATTTAGCATTGTTTTTTTCACCTTCTGTCAGAGTAAACCTGCAGCCACAGCTGAGAACCAATGATTAAAAGTATTGCAGTCTAAACCTTTCTCTTTTTTCCACCAACAGATGTTTTTTCTCTTTTTGAGTACGTTGTTGTTTCTCCAGTCCTCTGCTGACAGATCCATCAAAACAGCTGAGAGTTATTGGACACTTAAACCAAATGGTTTGTTTGTCTGAATCATGTCTAAAGAAAAATACTTGAGCTCTCTTTTATAAACTGCTTCAATTAATTTTATTTGTATTGGGGCTTATATTGTTATATTTGCACTTCTCACATGTTTTTCAATTGTCTGTCATCAGTGCTTGTGGTGAATGTCGATGCAAGTGAAGATGTAAACATGGTGCCACTTATCTGTGGAGAAGACTATGAAGCGAAAAATATTACATGGACAAGAAACAACAATGAAAATCTGGAGGCTCAAGGAAACAGGATCGTCGTCACAGTGGAGGCCTGGAAGGGGGGCAACTACTCCTGTTTCAACAGTGAGGGATCCTACCTAAACCACACACTGGTGCTGGCTCAGTGGACCTTCAGGAAGTTTATCAAGAATACTCCTGAGAAAGGTACAACCCTGTGTTACATTGTATAAAATTGTCATGATATTAATTAGAAAAATGTAAAAATGTTAAAGAAAATTGTTTTTATGCTCATTAAGGCTTCACTTATTTTAGCAAATATAGCGTAAAAAGTAAAACTGTGAAATATTATTACAATAAAAATGTTATCGATTGTAATTTATTGTCAATTCTTTTTAACAGTGAATACTCCAGTCGTCAGTGTCACATGATCCTTCAGAAATCATTCTAATATGCTGATTTGGTGCTCAGAAACATTTCCTATTATCAATGTTGAAAATGATTATGCTGCTAAGTAATTATTTCTTTTCGAAACCATGATACTTTTTGATTATTTGAATATAAAGTTCAAAAGAACAGCATTTATTTGGATTATAAATCTTTTGTAACATTATAAATTGCATATATAAATTAAATAAATGATAAATGACAAATTTAATTAAGAAATTAATATATAACTCTTAAAGTCTCTTCTGTTACTTTTTGATAGATTTAATACATCTTTTGCTGAATAAAGTATTAATTAATAATATATAAGGGTTAATACTGTTTGGACGTACTGTTTATAATTTTGATAATGTGTATTTGTTGATTTTATTTTATTAGATTCATAAATCTAATTATTAAATTGATTATTAGTAATTATTCTTTTTTTTGTTTTTTTTAAATTTATTGAATTACCAAACAAGGTTACATCGATTGTACAACAAATAACTATGGAGGTTCCTTCAAATGTAACTGGACATGGGATGAAAACAGGAATGGCCATGTCATTCATATCAAAGCCACACGGTAAGTTTCTCAGTTTTACCTTAGGCTCTGCAATCTGCAGTGATGTAAGGGGTGTGGAGAAAAAAACTGACTGATTCTGTTCCAGCCCTCATGGTGGAAGTAACATCAGCTGCAGTCTGGATGACAGAGGAAAGTCTATCACATGCTTAGACCTTGACTACTGTCCCTATGCAGAGGAAGTGGAGCGCATCAACCTGACCATATACTTCAGAAGCAGCTTTGTTGTTGAATCCTACAATACAAAGTTCTACATCATGGATATCGGTAAGCTCTCAAAAACTGCTAAGAATATTGAATCAGTATGCCGCTCATCTGAATATGAAACATTCTTTTTCTCCACTCCTCAGTGAGGCCTGATATGGTGCCTATTAGTAGGATCAATAAAACATCTGTAGAGGTCAGATATCCACACTCCTGGAACACACCATTATCCTACTTCCCTCTCATGTTCCAAGTGGTTCGCTGTCGGAAACGCGAAAAATGTGACTGCTCCAAACCGAACTTACAAGAGGTAACCCAACACACAAACTGTACACACTACTGGTCAAAAGACAATCCGGAATTACATTTGGAATAAATAGGCGGTATTTATTTAATCAAAAATAGAATAAAAACAGTAATATTATGAACAATTATTACAATTTAAAAGACGTTTTCAATTTTAAAATGTAATTTATTTCTGTGAGTAAAACAACTAAGTGGAAATATATTAATATTTGTTTTGCTCAGATTTTATTCACACAAAGGCACCAGCTGCCCGTGACAAAAGGGATGTGTGTGTGTGTGAGAGCCAGGGATGAATTCTGCAATTCCTCATGGAGTTACTGGAGCCAGTACAAGTAATGTTGGCTTTAATATTTGTTATATTCCTTAGCAAAAGATTAATTTCTTTAAATCCCATTTAAATTTCCTTAGTTCTTTAAAATTTTAATTTCTGGAAATCCCTATGGAAGCCCGTTTCCGCCACAGTTGAGAAAAAATATGATTCTGTAAGTCATAATGAGAAACTTTCTCAAATTATGACTTAGTATCTCGTTATAATGAGAAACTGTCTCGTAATAATGAATTAGTTTCTCGTAATAATGACTTATTTTCTCCTAATAATGACTTAGTTTCTCGCATTATGAGAAACGTTCCCGAATATAACTGACCCTTAGTACCGTAAGAAGAAGAAACGTTCTCATAATAATACGTAACCTAATCAAAAAAAAAAAAAAAAAAAAAAAAAGCTTACTCAGCGCCTGCAGAACGCAAGAGTGACAGCACGCTCGCGCCATCTGTTGGTCAAAGCCATGCAAGAACACCGTTGTTTTTCCGGCTAAACATTTGCTTTGTCTGTATTCTACGTTATAATGCTATAGTCCTGTCCTTAAATAACGATTCCGATAACGATAAATTATCTGTATGTAGTCTTTTGTGTACTAGTTACTATGCCAGATAGTTATGGCTTCAAACATTCTAGACCAATATTTCAGTTAAGAAATCCAGTCATTTTATGAAGAAATGAAAGCCATTACAAATATAAACTTAATTTATAGATGTGTATTTCGATGATTTATTAGTTTTAATAGCTGTCCCTTTCATGCATCACATGCAATGTTTGCGGTGTTCCTGCATGGCTTTGATCAAAAGATGTCGCTAGCGTGCTGTCACTCTTGCGTTTGCAGGCGGCGAGTAAGTCTTTTTTTTTTTTTTTTTTTTTTTTGATTAGTTACAGTCATTTTATGAGAAAGTTTCTCTTTATTATGAGAAACTAAGTCATTATTCGAGAAACTAAGTCATTAATATGAAAAACTAAGTCATTATTTCGAGAAACTAAGTCATAATAATGATAAACTAAGTCATAATAATGATAAACTAAGTCATAATAATGAGAAACTAAGTCATTATTATGAGAAACTAAGTCATTATTATGAGAAACTAATTCATAATTATGAGAAACTAAGTCATTATTATGAGAAACTAAGTCATAATAATGAGAACCTAAATCATAATAATGAGAACCTAAGTCATAAAAATGAGAACCTAAGTCATAATAATGAGAAACTAAGTCATTATTTCGAGAAAATAAGTCATAATAATGAGAAACTAAGTCATAATAATGAGAAACTAAGTCATAATAATGAGAAACTAAGTCATAATAATGAGAAACTAAGTCATAATATGACAACTAATTCAACAAATGCGACTAAGTCATTAATATGAGAAACTAAGTCATAATAATGAGAAACTAAGTCATACTAATGGAGAAACTAAGTCATTATTTTCGAGAAAGTTTCTCATTATTATGAGAAACTAAGTAATTATTATGAGAAACTAAGTCATAATAATGAGAAACTAAGTCATAATAATGAGAAACTAAGTCATTATTATGAGAAACTAAGTCATTATTTCGAGAAACTAAGTCATAATAATGAGAAACTAAGTCATAATAATGAGAAACTAAGTAATAATGAGAAACTAAGTCATAATAATGAGAAACTAAGTCATTATTTCGAGAAACTAAGTCATAATAATGAGAAACTAAGTCAATATTATGAGAAAATAAGTCATTATTACGAGAAAGTTATTCATTATTATGAGAAAATAAGTCATTTATATGAGAAACTAAGTCATTATTACGAGAAACTAAGTCATAACAATGAGAAACTAAGTCACAATAATGAGAAACTAAGTCATAACAATGAGAAACTAAGTCACAATAATGAGAAACTAAGTCATAATAATGAGAAACCAAGTCATAATAATGAGAAACTAAGTCAAAATAATGAGAAACTAATGAGAAACTAAGTCATAATAATGAGAAACTAAGTCATTATTTTGAGAAACTAAGTCATTATTTCGAGAACCTAAGTCATAATGGCCCCCTGTGTAACATCTGGTTATGTGAAATAGCTTATTTCTGGACAGTACTTATCAAAAATAACATCCCATTTCTCATGCGATCCCTCTTTGTTTAAATTAGTAACATTTTGCACACTCTGCGGGTATGTACTCTTATGAGCACAAACTGTGTTGTGTATGTGTGTATATATTGACTGCCTAACCTATTTTAAATTTTCATAATGCGTTGCTGCACAAACTTTGGTTAATAAGATGAAAATACCATTCATTGTCGTATTTATTTTGTCTTTATGGCTTTTTCGGGACGTAGGCTGCTTTGTGATTTAACATGCTTGATGTTTCATTTCTTTTGGAAATATTTTAATCGGCAGAGAAGAAATATACAAACTAAACGTGTCCCCCCCCCCCCCCCCCCCCCCCAAGTAACCTAAGTACTAAGTTAATGAACTAACTTCTTGTTCATTGAACTGTGTATAAGAAAAGCAATTGCTCCAGGGATATTGTGTTTGTTTGCCATCATGGTTCTGAAAAATGATTGCTCCATACCCTTTTTCCATCTTTCAGTGAGGCACTTTAATTTGTTTAGGAAGAGCAAAAGAACTGCAGCTTCAAGCCATTGTGTCATGCCATTTCTCAGTTCTCAGAAGCAAATTACTTGTACCTACTGAAGACTTGATCTTACTTTGATTTCATCTTCTCACCATTTAAGATAAGAATTCAGTGAACCTGGAACTTCATCAGACAGTTTACCAAACCTTTCAAAACATCAAGCAGTCAGTGATAATTGCAATAGGCTGAAATAAAAATAATCATAAAATAAAACACTATTAATATCATGTTAACTTGAACAACTTCATTAGTAACATATACATAGTTAACCGATTAGAAAATAATACAGACCAGTGTTTCTTAAGACCAGGTTTGGTCATAATAGGAATGTTTGTACCATAATGGGTTAATACAATCAAAAGTGTGCCCTTTTTAAGATTAAAAAGTGGTGCACTGTAAACAACAGGGAAAAAACAAAACCAATGAAATAAATAAGACAAAACTTATGAACCAGTCAGCCAAAACTGATGCATAAAGCACTGCTGCACTCTACATTAATTTTTATAGATTTTGCTTAAGCCATGATACAAAGTTGTCCATCATTCTGTGTCCAATATCAAAGTCTGTGGGCCACGTAGTGAACATTAGTGCACCATGAAATCCACCGGGGTAATGTTCATGTGTGACATCAACTCCAGCATTACGCAAACGTGTGACATACATCAAGCCGTCATCCCGCAGTACATCATATTCGCAGGTCAACACATACGCCTTAGGCAGTAAACGCAAGGCTGTGTCAGGCACCAGCAATGGCGAGGCTCGTGGATCTGCAAGCAAGTGATGAGGACCAATAGAGTGCACTGAACTTTTTCCGGTGACCACGGGTGGAGCGCTGTAGTTGTACGTTTGGCGATATGAATCGGGTAAATATGAACTCCAATTGACAAACTTAAGCAAAGCAGCTGATTCATGGTTATTGTGTCTGTTTGCCATCATGGCTCTCAAAAACGACTTGTCGCTGGTGAAGTACTCGCTCCAAAACCTCACCATCAGTGTGCGAGGCAGTATAGGCATGTGTTGGTTCTGCTGGTAGGAGGGAGTGTTCAGATCCAAGGCTTGCAGAACAGGGTAGATTAGAGCTTGGGCCTTTAGCTGGATATGCTGTTCTGGGTTCCTTCTGCAACTGAGCGATCCTAAAAAAATTCAATTATACTATAATTATATGTGACCTTGGACCACAAAACTAGTCTTAAGTAGCACGGGTGTTTTTGTAGCAATAGCCAACAATACATTTTTTGGGTCAAAATTATAGATTTTTCTTTTTATGCAAAAAATCATTAGGATATAAAGTAAAGATACTGTTCCATGAAGATATTTTGTAAATTACCTACAGCAAATATATCAAAACTTAATTTTTGATTAGTGATATGCATTGTTAAGAACTTCATTTGGACAACTTTTTAAAGATGATTTTCTCAATATTTAAATTTTTTTGCACCCTCAGATTCCAGATATTCAAATCTGATTTCCAAATATTGTCCTATCCTAACAAACCTACATCAATGGAAAGCTTATTTATTCAAAAAAAAGTCACTTAAGACTGGTTTTGTGGTCCATGGTTACATATAAACATATTAAGCACTGCTGAAGAAAGTTTAAAATGTGAAATTGGTGTGTAATTATTGTTACCAGTTACCTGGTATTATTATAGATTTATAACAATTATTATTATATATGACTGTAACCTAACCCTAAAAACAAAACAAGGGAACACTTAAATCACAAATTGGGTCTTGATTAACAAAACATAGTTAAAACTCTTTACTTGTATACATTGTCTAATAATTCGATGAGAACTAAATTACGTGACAATGGTCATTAGAAACCAAAATCATCAGCCCATTGAGGGCTAGATTAAATCACACTGAAAATCAAAGTAAAAAAAAATTGAAATTACAGGCTGATTTGAATTTCATCAAAGCAACTCATAATGTAATCAGTAGTGTACATGGCCTCCATGTGCCTGTATGCACTCCTGACAATGTCTAGGCATGCTCCTGATGAGATCTCCTGCCAGACCTGGATCAGGACATCAGTGAGCTCCTGCACAGTCTGTGGTGCTACTTGGCAGCTTCGTAAGCTGGTTCTCAATTGAATTGAGGTAATGGGAACATGAGGGCCGTCAACAGCATACAAACTACTCATCCAGAAAGTGCCTACATCCTCTAGCCACTGAGGCCAGGCATTATCATGCACCAGGAGGAACCCATGGCCCACTGCACCATTGGGAAGATCCCTCCAAGATATTCCTCCCCAGACCATCAATGACCAGTGTTGAGCAGTAACACATTACTTAGTAACGTGTTACTGTAATTTGATTACTTTTTTAGTAAAGGAGTAATTTAACGCATTATAATTTCCAAAATAGTAATTAGNTCTCTGCCATATAAATCAGCACAAGTTGCAGAATTAATTGCGTTAACAAGAGCTTTTGTCAATTGGCAAAAGATCAGTGTATTAATATATACACCGATTCAAAATATGCCCATGGAATTGTACATGATTTTGCCAAACTGTGGGAAGAAAGGGATTTTAAGACTTCAGAAGGAAAACCCATATCCCACCACAGTGTTGTGGCTGAACTGATTCATGCAGCACAGTTACCGTCAAAATTGGCTGTGATAAAAGTAACTGGGCATGCATCAGGAGAGTCAGAGGAGGCAAGGGGAAATAGACTTGCAGACTAAGTAGCTAAATGGGCAGCTAGAGATATCCTATCTAGTCCACATGTTGACAAAGCAGGCACTGAGGTGCCCATGATGTCCTTTGTGTTGTCTAATGATTTGGATATTAAACTATTATAGGCAAACCCCACTCAAAGTGATCTAAATCACTGGGCAGCGAATGAGGCAAAACCTGATCAAGCAGGTATTTTGAGAGATAAGTAGGGCAGGATTGCTCTGCCAGCCTCTACCGTTGTTATGCTATGCAAACACTATCATTGTGTCTCACATGTGTCAAAAGAGAAATTGATTCAAAATTTGAATCAATCGTATTTTATAGCAAATGTAAGAAAAAATACTTTTGTTGTTATTAGATGCTTGTTTGATATGTGCTAAGACCAATCGACATAAAGCTTGTAAACATGATTCTCTTACACACCCGGAGCTGCCATTTCAGCATTTACAAATAGATTTACACACATGCCTCCTTGTGGAAATTACAAATATTTGCTTGTGATAGTGGACCGTTTCTCCAAATGGCCTGAGGCTTTCCCGTGTGGAAGAGAAAATGCACAGACTGTAGTGAAGGTACTTGTTAAGGAGATTATACCTCGTTTTGGTATACCAACGGTTATAGAAAGCGATAATGGTACACCGTTTACCTCCAAGGTTACCCAGTTTTTAGCTAAAGAGCTAGATATTAACTGGCATTTGAACATACCCTATCATCCCCAGTCGTTTTCGGTAGCGGAACGTTTGAATCAAACTATAAAAGATCGAATTACGAAAGCATGTATGGAGACAGGCCGAAATTGGGTCGACATACTACCTGTAGTGTTGGCAGAAATAAGAATGTCCCCCTCATTGACAACAAAGATGTTTCCATTTGAAATACTAATGGGCAGACCGTTCCCCACCCCGTGGGTTAAGGGTCGTGCTGGTAATCTCTCCACAGGTGACATGGAGGTGATCATCGTGGATTACGTGGATTCCCTGGTCAAAATTTTAAATAGCATAAATGGTGATGTTTCTCCCTCTCCCTGCAGAGAAGCCGACTTATTCTTTTGCTCCAGGCCAACAGGTGTTTATAAAGTGCCTGAAACCTCCAAAGCTTGGAGAGCCAAAATATCTTGGACCTGCGACTGTCATCGCTGTGACGCGGACAGGGGTGCTGACTGATTTCCAGCCACAGTGGATCCATGCAAGCAGGCTAAAGGCGGCTCCGTAGACAGGAGGGGATCTGTGATCGTATCTGGAGCTGGATCGTGTTCGAGGAGCTGAGAGAGGAGTCGAGGTGTGGAAGGGGCGGAAGGAGAAGCAAGAGTCTACAATCATCATTCCTGATAGTTGTGTGGCTATGGGTATGAGACAAATGATATACCTGTTCATTCTGATAAGTTTGTTTACTTGTTTACTTACACTTTTATAAGTACAGGTAATGAAGCGTGGCTTGGGCATGATGATACACCCAATGCCTATGCCACGAATATGTGGTGGAGATTTGCTAACTTATACGGCAAAGGCAGAAGGGAAAAAGGGGTCTTGTTATGTCTGTACAAAAATGCCCCACAGTGCGGTCGGTCCTCGGGTAATTGTTAAAGCCACCACCGCAAGATTGGGAATGCATTTCTTTTATTAGTGTTGCAGGCTTGGTTCCTGCTTTGAAGACTTCTGGACAATGGAGGTGCAGACCAAATGGTACAATATGGTTTATACCCCAAGTGTTTGTAAGAGTGACAATCGTGAGTTCAATCCCTGACTCATTATTTTGTTTAGAAAGAATTGAAGGAGAACAGAAGATGGGTGAAATTCCATTGAGCAAGTGTGAACGAGTTTATCAATATTGCCAGATGAAAAATATTACATGCTGTCATTATTGTTTTTTTTTTAATGCAGGAGAAGTTAAAATAGAGGACACATGGGTTGAAATGTATAAAAGAATGATTATATTCCATATTATTATCTATGTATGAGAATGATAAATTTAGGATTAGGGAACTCTGCAGCGAGTGTTTATGTATTCATTGTTTATTTTAAACAAAAGCAGGCAACTGTTAGAAAACACTCTCTGTCTTGTTAAGAGAATGTTCCAGATATGCCTCACCCCTCCTTTTTTTCCCTCTCTCTCATTCTTATATATACAGTGCATTCTTTCTGAATCCCTCCTTCTGTATACATCTCTCTCTCTTGATATTATGTTTTTAATATGTCTTACTTATATGCGAAGTATGCATGCTTAAATATATACATTAGCTTCTCTTGATTTAAAGGCCAAATTAATTACATGAATGTTAGGACTACAAGGGTAAACTCTAAAGACAGTTCAGCATTCTTCGCAAAAGTCTATTCCTAATATGTCCATGTTTTTTCTGTACATGTGGCCATTTTATATAAACATGTTCTTGGCCAAAGATCCTATGTGTGTATGTCATTCATATCCTCATTGGTTATGAGGGTGAAACTCCCCTCGACATATGCTTATATAATGCTGTTTACTTCCTACTCCCGTAATGGTGCCTTAATCTATGTTTTATACCGGATTGAAGTTCACACACATCACACGAGTGAATACTGAGCAGCTGCGGCTTCACCACAAGAGTAGAAATACTATGGGGTTGTAGAGAATAATTTCCCCATAAGCGTGATCAAGTTCATCAGTTTTTCACCCACACAATTCTGCTTTTTTTTGGGTCTTGTGTGTGACAGCAGAGATAATCAATTACACTGTCTCTAAATCTTCTTGCAATTATACAAATATATATATATTATATTATATATATATATATTATATATAGAAACAAAAATCATAATTGTGAACCCATGCAATATGTATGTTGTGAACCCCACAAAACCAGTCATACGTAGCACGGGTATATTTGTAGCAATAGCGAAAATACATTGCATGGGTCAAAATTAAAGATTTTTCTATTATGCCAAAAATCATTAAGATATTAAATAAAGATCATGTTCCATAAAGATATTTTGTGAATTTCTTACCGTAAATATATCAAAACTAAATTTTTTTATTTGTAATATGCCTTACTAAGAACTTTAATCTTTACAAATTTAAAGGCGATTTTCTTGAATTTTTATTTTTTTTGCACCCTCAGAGTCCAGATTTTCAAATAGTTGTCTCCTCCGAATATTGTCCTATCCTAACAAACCATACATCAATGGAAAGCTTATTTATTCAGCTTTCAGATGATGTAAATCTCAATTTCACAAAATTGACCCTTAAGACTGTTTTTGTGTAGAAATCTCACGTTCATGGGGCACAATTACCCGATACGACTGGGTTTGTAGTTGTCCAGGGTCACACACACACACACATATATAGGCCTACTTCGACGCCATGTGTGTGTGTGTGTGTGAGTGTTATATTTTTATTATTGAACGAAATAATAGGCTCTCAGCCTGACTTTTCTCAACGCCAAAAAAACTGGGGCAGATATATTAATGTGAAGAGGCAGTATCTCACAGATAGCCTAATTAAAGTCGATTATCGTTTTAGTATTATTCACAGCCCGTGATCTGGTTCATTATAGCGCTCTTAATCTTTATAGCACAGTTGGCATTGTGAATGCTGAGTCTGCTCTGACTCCTTATCATTCCACCTATCCACCCCCTCTCTTTCTTTCAGTCTCCAACGTGTGCTGTGCCCTCATGATGCCACGGCGCTCGCTAATCCGCTCTCCGCGGCGCACATGCTCAGTACCGATCACTGTGGAAATCTGTAATGGCTGCGGGATGATGTGATACGAGTCCAGGTGCCGCGCCGCGTCTCTTTGGTAGGAATGCCATTTCCCTGAGACCGCCAACCACTCCATTCATTCCTCCGTCAACATGGTTGACATCCGACAGAAGAATAAAGCTCGGACATCGTAGTCGCGAGCACTTGCGAGAGTCATAATCGTGTAAGTTGAATGTTTATTTTGTCTGTTAAATTGCGGTTCATTGAGCGGGGGATCCGGACATGAAGTGTTTGTTATCCGAGGTCACTAACGTACAGTTCATAGCAGCATCTCTAGAGAGAGAAGGCACACATATAACATTAGCCGCGTACTATATAGCTATAGCTGCATCCAAGTAGCGTTATATATATCGTGCGATTAGAGGCCAGAGATATCTGACTATTTCCGTGCAGGTTTCCTTTTATTACAGACGTTTAACACCGGTTATCACAGCGTGCCAAAGCAGCGTAACGTTACAGACAACATTGGCTACAACATGTCCTCACGTTTGTTGTTTTTATTTGCGTCAATAGCACGGAAAGCGAAGTTATTTTTGTAGACGCGCTTATTTAGTACTGCAACAGGCTCATTGTGAGATCAGCCAGTCACACACAATGCATTTTCAATGAGCTCGGAGTTACTATAGTTCATTTCGACAGCTCCCGCTGGCTTAGAAAATACATCATCAGGGTAAGTTACGTTTCGTTGGGGTTTGGGGTCGAGGGGCCGAGCTACTTTTTTAATAAAGCTTAAACCTCCCGAAGGAAGTCCAAACAACAAGTTGGGATGATAAAAGTATTTATTTTTACAGACAAGTATACGTTTTAAGGGATTCGAAATGTTTCTTTAATCACAAAAGTTAGATTAGTGACAGAAATGCACTAGGCTTACGAGGTAACCATGGCAACAGTAGACTGGCGAAACATTTTCCTGCTAAAAATACAAACATAACCTACTGTATTTATCACTTTACTATATATTTAAGTATTACAAGTATCTCACAAAAAAGAATCGTGTTTTTTTTTCAAATATAGTTTATAGGCGTTTTATTCTGACAAATTTTGGGCAAACACTGCTAGTTATTGGGTCCGAAAAATGCTTCACAGACGCCTCTCTCAGAAGTGTGTAACGTTAGCACACTTGAGTGCAAAACAGATTACGTAAATGTTTTCCTATAAGACTGCTGCTATTTAGTTTTATGGAAACTTTGATAATCGAGTTATCTACATTATTTGCTAAGTTATCGTATATAATGCTGTTTTCCAATTGTATTCATGCAGCATCTATGCTGTATTTTGTGTGAGTTTTTAAACATGCAGCCCTAAGAAAACAAACGGGTTATGTAATAACCTGTGTTTAAAGGCACAATATGTAATTTTCACCGCTGGAGGGCGCGTATTCAAAATAAACAAATAGACAAAGGCATAGTTTGACGACGCCGTGACAGAGTGTGGAATCATGGCAGTTGTCGTCTTCATCCCCACAGCCAACGCAGACACACCCAGAGAAAATGCAATCCGAAACGGGACCTCGGGCAGAATCCTTTTCAGGTGAGCTAATCAGTTTATTACCATATTAGTTTTAGTATGGTGAGGCTCTCAAGAGCCGTCGAAGGCGAAACGATTCGCGCTGAGACGAGAGTGACGCACAGCTCGAAAGCAGCGGAGCTTTTTATTATGCCACAGTCGTCGAACCGACGCTTCCGCTCTTCCGTCGGGTACATTGGAAAGAAGGATAACAACAAGCAACGAAAAATCGCTGTTTAATTACCAACTAGCAAATGAAACATTTGAAAGTTCTGTTATAATTCTACTCTGTGCGGTCGTCACCGGTCTATTAAAACACACAACATATTAAAGCGTCTTTGGTGTTTCCATGTTTTCTACAAAACAAAACCGGAAATCGAGGGGTTATGACATAATTGGCAGGGGACACAATGACACTATGGACACGCTCAGTGTCACTAGTTAAAATTCCTTATTTCTCTGGATTTAAACATTCTTAGAAACATTTGGGATGACATAACCCATAACAATCCTAGCCGGATGCTCGCCTTCGCGCGAATCACTCTATGCCTCCGACTCCCCGCTCCTCCCAATTCAGGCCGCGGTGTGATGCTGTTTCGTTGTGAAAGCGAAAACTACTTTCTTTGGCCTTCCAAAAATGGACATGACTAGAAATCAGTGGTTAAGTTGTATTTACAACACTGTTCCAGAACACTTCAACCCAAACATTCAGATGTGTCCAGCGCATTTTATAGAGAGTTGTTTCCTGATCCTGGTAGAGTAGAATACAACGCTGGCTGTTCTGACTCAAAGACTGTAAGTAAGTTTTTTATATTTAAAGATTTTGCCACTGACGATTCAAACACGAGTTTTTTTTAGCAGTGTAGAGTAGCGCTTGCTGTTTGTCATTTCCTCTCTTCTCCTTTCTTTCTCCGATCACAAATGCAGACATGGTTTTATGTTTATGCGGCGCGATGCAATGCAACGCGTAAAAAGACAGTACAAGTCATTATAATCCGTAATTATGTCCCCACTGGATGCAACAAATGCCTCGTTTGTAAGGGTTTTAATTTTTTTTGCGTTATCGCGCCGGCCGTACAGGGCATCACAATATGGTAAGGGGCGTAACATTTCCATCAAAACTACAAACGCTTTGATTGTATGTATTCGGCCAATCACAACGCACGAGATGCTGCCACTAACAGCCCAACACACTCGCTTTTTCAGACTGTGAGCTTTTGTAAAAATCGAAAAGGGGGTGTAGACGACGTTCAAGAAAAGTGCGGGGCATGAAGGAGAAACCATATGTATCATATAAAGGCTAAAAGAGTGTACTCTGTATTTTTTGACATTAAAACCACAACATACTAAACACATTTCATTACACCAAATACACAAAATAATGTTCTTTTTAGCAGCATCATATGACCCCTTTAATAAAAAAATCGTACATATTGTGCCTTTAACGCCATTAAACTTCAGTACACAATGCTGCCACATTTTGCATTTAGTCTGTCTAATTATAACCTAGATATAAACTTTTTGTATTCGCTGATGTATTCAGTTGAGAAATAATTCTCTTAATCAGTATTTTGGTCTTGTATTCAGAGCTTTTCTTGTGCATAGGGCTTGTCTCAGACAACACCTTTTCCATTAACCTCTCTCTCTATCTCTGTTTGTTGCTCTCTATCTCATATCAGTGCAGTGCTGGTGTGTGATAGTGCCAGTGAATTGCGTGTGGTTGGCGGTAGTCAGGAGTGATGGTTGTGAAGGAGCGGGTGGAGGCGGTGCTGAATGTGGGCCTGCGGGTCCCCAGTATCATGTTACTAGAGGTGCTGTACCGCTGGGATGTCAGCTCCTTCTTCCAGAAGATCCAGAGAAGCAGCCTCAACAACAACCCCCTCTTCCAGTACAAGTACCTGGCCCTCTACCTTCACTATGTGGGTGAGTAACAAACCTATTTTATGTGATGTTTTTGGGTTATACCATGATATACAAATAAGGAACCATTCAGTGTCAGGAAATGCTCATCAAGGTACGATGGTATTACCATCTCTGCACCATGGTACTTTTTGTGAGGGAATAAATGGCTTTCATCTGTAGATCATTTTACTTGTTTCCCTGTTCCCTTCCTGCTACTTAAAACACTCTTGTGGAAATTTGTAGCTATTTTACATTTTGGTGAATTTGTGGCTAATTTGCATGAATCTTATTAATATGTTTTTGTACGATCTGCTTACGCATAATTGGATTTTTGTATGTTTCTATACAAATCGCTTCATATAAATTCATATGAAATCACCACTTTGTAAAATAGTTGCATTTTCTAATGCAATCTGGGGTGCGTTTCCCAAAAGCATCGTTAGCCAACTATGTCCTAGGTTCTGTGCGTATCCCAACGCTAGTTTCACGGCTCAGTGAGTTCCTTCCCCCGAAACCATAGTTCAATTGATCATTCACAAACAGTGGTCGTAAAACGTTGCGTGGAGAACTACCGCTCTTACCTGTGTTTAGAGCATATTGTCTTGTTCGTAGACTCTGACTTAAATCAATTATGCTCTTTGGCACAATAAGAAAGCTAACATGCAGTACATTCTATACATCTTCACGTTTCTATTTAATATCATGATACATTTTAATCTATACATTTTAAGCGTGTCCTCAAGTAGCGCCTGATTTTGAAGAGTGCGACATTGCCATAAATGATCAGGACCCTGAGTATGACTTAGGAAACCCTCGATGAATCAAGCATCGAATAAAGCAAAATGACAGTGAACAAAACATAGTAAATTAGTAATCAGGTGCCATGTTCAATACAGTAGCATCTCAGAGATCTCGAATCAATTAAATAGCAGAAGTTATTAATCCACCACATGCGTGTGATTCATTCACAACGCCCTCTTAATGGTTACTAGTATTGGGTGCAGCCTGACAAACGAGCGGCTATGTCGACACAATGCAGCGTAACTAAGAGATGGTGGTTCATCATTAGCACGCCTCGTTGTATGGAAACCACCGCCCTCGGTTGTGCCTAAATCCAAATACAGTACAGTCATGGCCAAAATTTTTGGCAGTGACATAAATTTTGTGTTTTGCTAAGTTTGCTGCTTCAGTATTTTGTAGATTATTTTTCCACATGTTTTTATGGTATACTGAAAAACAATGATAAGTATATAAGTTTTAAAGGCTTTTATTGGAAAAAAAATATGAGTCAATATTTACAGAGACCCTTTTCATTCATAACCTTTGCAATTCGCTCTGGCATGCTGGATAGTAGCTTCTGGGCCAAATCCTGACTGAAGACGATCCATTCTTGCCTTATTAGTTCTGAGTTGATCACAATGTGTGGGCTTCTGCTTGTCCACTCACCATTTGAGGACTGACCACAGGTTCTCTACGGAATTGAGATCCGACGGGGAGTTGCCTGGCCACGGATCCAAAAATTCAATGTAATGATCTTCGAGCCACTACTTCAATCACTCTTGCTTTGTGACATGGTGCACCATCATGCTGAAAAATGCACGGATCATCACCAAATTGATCACGGATGGTTGGAAGTCGCTCTTTCAGAATGTTGGATTACCATTCTTTCTTCATAGGGCAGTGTTTTTCTCTTGGGACAGATATTAGCGATCCATTGAATAATGCCCACTCCCTTGGTTGAATATACAAACCCCACACATGTGACCTCGGAGCCTTTCCACTGTTGCACAACACAAGACCTTCCTGGTACATTCAAACTTTTCTTTCTCTCGGCGTCTTCTCCGCTTCGTTCGCTCCTTTTCCAGATGTCCCTAAACATGGTCGGAACAAGGACCATATCATCAGAGAAATACCTTTGCAAGTCCCTTTCTACTTCCTGCATCATTTCAGTCTGTCCTTGGACTGTTTTTCACTGGAGATGAAGTGGTCCTTCTTTGCTGCCTCTTGACCAAGTACCGTTGAGGCGGACAGTTGCCGTTGTCAAGGAAGTCTTGGCCTCACTGGCCGTGTCTGTCAGATGTGTTCTCTCTCACAAACCAACCTTCATCTCAGCCATCCTGACAGCTCGTGCACCTGCGGTGACATCTTTTCCCAGTGTATGTCTGACCTTCCATTCCGAGTACGATAGATTCGGGTCCTATATAGCAGGCATTGCTGGACACTCTGGTACCTTCCTGAAGACTTCTTCACTGCATGGTTTCATTGACCTTCCGCTCTCGCCTTGACGTACTTGATGTGATGCTTCCCGCGTTAAACGTTGTTCTTTCCTAGGGCTACGCAATTATCAAGTTCTTTTTCTGTATCACGCACTTTCCTTGCATGAAGGGAACAGCAAGGCAAGTTGGCCTAGCCCGCCAGCTCTTGAACCTCCATCCTTGTTACTCTACAGCAATCAATTGCGTCTCCGCTGGGTCGCGTGCCGTTCTCTCCCTTACTTAGATAGTGAGGATAGATGTGGACCTGACTAGGAACTCAGCCGACACTGTCACCAGCATGGCGCTGAGATGAGGATCAGGTTGAATGTTGCGGGTCAGGTGGGGCAAGGATCAAAAGACAGGGAAGTTTGGATGTCACACTCGGTCTGGTTCTCTTGAACCAAGGACAGCGTGAATTTGTTGGCCAATTTAGCTTGAGCGAGGTGGGCGAATAAGTCGTAACGATACATTACCTTGTTCATGATATTAATTGTCCTCAAAAACGATATGTAAAGGTCGAAAAATGTGCCTAAAGTTTATTATCTGCACCAAACGGCGAAACAGAACAGGCGACTCATTTAGAATTCGCGCCACCGGACCGTGTATCCGCATCGGACACAAGTCATCCTACTGCTGCCGCCGTCGCATTGGTTTGTTTACTAGGTGAAAACCTAAAAAAGAAAAGCACATAGCGTTGGCGCGGGCGAGCCTCTCAGCAATGCCACGCGATCACCATTTCACGCTTCCCCAGCCTAAACAACCCCCCCTCTTTGGCCTATGAAGGTAAACCTTCTCAGAGGCGATCCTTTCACTTTCCGATCTAAATCATTCCTCCCACCCACTCTTGGCCTGCACCGGCGCCACAAGCGTGTCACCTGGGTGGCCTCTAAAGCTTACCCCCCTCGCCTACCCGCTGGTCTCATGTTGCGATTCCTGAGTAAAACGCCCTTCCCTACCGCTTCGCTATCTACCGTGCTCGTATCCACTTCTTACGTGACAAAGAATGTAAATAAATTGAAATGCGAACAATAGTGGAAGCGGAAATACATAAATCGTAATAAATCACCTCATGCCTCAAAATAAATAAACGTATAAATAATTAAAAGAAAAAATAAATAAATGTGGGAAAAAAAACATAAATAAGGAAATTATAAATAATTATTTATTTTTGCTTTTTTTACTTTTCTCTGTATATTTATTTATATATTTATTTATTTATATTTGCTTGTTTCTTACATGTCGGGGTACTTTCTTTCTTTCTTGTCTTTCCTTTCTTTCGGTCTCATTATGGCAGATTGGCATGTCCTCCCTTCGATAAGCAGTGCTGTGGGATCCAGTGTGAAGGTCTTGAATTCAGCGATGAACACAAATGACTTGGCGAGTTAAACTAGTTTAAAACCAAACAGGAGAAACACTGTGTGCAACGAGACAGTGTTTGATGGCAAATCGCCATCATTTACCATGGATTCTTACTCTATGTGCTGTACGTAACCACACAGTCCCTCCCACGTCCTCGGGGCCTACCCCTGCGGCGCTCCCTGTGGCCACTAGGTGGCAGAAATGTGGGACGTATTCCCACGAATTTTATTAAAACATCATGGATTACTTGGTAGCATGTATTGTGATTAAGCTATAGCATTTTGCATTTATACTGAAAATGTTTTGACTACTGTTTTTCAACCAAATAGCTACCTAAAAACCATATAGTTTATAATTTTTTTACCATTGTATTGAGGGCTTATTTTTTGGTTTTAACTGTGTTTATCATGATTTAAATGTATGCTACTATGAGAGACCAATGCTTAATTTAAAAAATAAATGAAGGGGGAAGTTCTTGTCGCTGTTCCACTGAATTGGTTCGACCAGAGTCGGGGCTTTGGTCTCCCGCAGAATTGTAGGTGGATGGGAGGGAAGTTGGCACAGCGCTCTCTTCCACCACTTCAATCCCATGACTTAGGTGCCCTTGAGCTGAAAGGCACGAACCCCCAACTGCTTCCCTGGTCGGCATGCAGCATAAATGCTGCCCACTTGAGCGTCCCGTGTGTAGTTTTCACTGCTTGTGTGTTGTATGCACCTTTCGGATCGGGCATTAATGCAGAGCACTAATTCCCCAGTATGTCCCCATACATGGCGCGTCACCCATCATTTCTTCAACCATATAACACTGAGCGTTTAAGTGCACTTGCCTGACAAATCCTCAGCCTCTTATATAAGATGTTCACGGATTATTAGCAGACGCCGCCCTCTAGGCTGCCCAGGCCGCTCCCTGGAGCGCCTCGGAGCCCCCGGCCCGTGGAGCCCAGCGCCGCACGCTTGTCTTCCTGTTGCTGCAGGCGGCCAGTCGGCGTGCTATGTGGTATCTGCTGCCGGTTTGAAGTCTACCACACCAGACAAAAACGTGCATAATTCTTTGTTAATTTGAAGCCCAAGGTTCGCAGCGAGCGACAGGAGCACGGGCACACTGAAGCGTGCAGCCGCGGAGGCCCGCACAACGTACGTAAAAAATAGAGGAGTCGTGTGGCAAAGCTGCGTGTTGTACAAAGACAGATTTATTTGTGTTAAGAAATTTGGTCGGTTTCTACACACTTTCACTTGAGCAACAATCGGTGTAGTGCTACGTAAGAGGAGACGTGAAGGACAAATAAAGATTTTACTAATGTGCTCACTGTGGTCAATCCCCTCCGTGCTCTGGCCACCCAATCGCACCAAGAGGCGCGGCGCCTCCAACTGAACCACCACGTGCCAACAATGTTCCCATCCGTGTCGACTTTCCGCTTCCGCCCCTAGTCACGTCTCGGAGCTGAGCCGAACTGCCGCCCCGAACTCACCGCGACGCGCTCGCTGAAACAAGATCGCCAGACGCACCCCCCACCGGCAACCTGCATACTCACGCGTGACAAGAAGATCCTCCACAGTCCCATAATTTCGTCGGAACACTGACACAGGGATGATCTTACGACAATCAGGCCCGCAGTCATGCCAAACTTATGGCCGGATAGGCTGTTAAAAATGTACATTTTTCATTCTATTACCCCAGAAGTTACCCATACCTTGCTGTGTACTGGTCGCGACAGAAGCATGTTGGGTTATAGTTCGGCGCCAGAATCGCTGAAGATTCTTTGCCATGGAATATGAGAGAACTTTGTTCTAAGTCAGCCTGTGGTCTTTCATTACATCTCCAGATTGCCTCTCTGTCAGTAATGTGGCACAGGCAGCAGATGATTAAGTGGACAAATGAAAAACCGAAATGAGCCTGCAAAAACCTCAATCAAAAGGAAAACAATGAAATAACCCATTCAAACCTATTTCTCACTGTTTATTTACCCTGTGGTCCTGATAACAATGGCAGAGTCAGAGTCGACTGATTCAGGCCACAGGCCTCTCTCAGCCCCCTGTCCTGAGTTTTAAAAAGACTCAGTGGAGCGTAGCATCAGCCCCCATTCATCTGCTGCACACATCCCAACACATGCATCTCATGAGTTATTCACAAGGATCGTGCTGTGTTGATGTTTGTGAAACTCTTTTTGTTGCGAATGACTTTATTTTACCCCTTTCTCAGTTGTTCACATTTGTTTTTCTTTCTGAAAGGGTTTCCGACTTCTAGAGCATGTTTTTAGGTTTCATTTCATTTTGTTTGTAAGAGACTTTAGTACAACTTCACCCACATAACCCCATGTTTTAATGTGTCTAACTTAAAGCCACCGCTCGTTCCATGAAACTGGCTTTTGGAGCAGATGTTTGTGTAGTACCCAAAGGAACAAACCCTAATGACCCTGATTTGTCTGTATGTGTGTATGTGGTCATGCGCTATGCCCATGTGGCTGTTATTTACCCTGGAGAGGAGGCTTTTGAGGTTACATGCGGATGTGTTTGTACAATAAGTGTGGCAGCTTCTGGTAATGACTCTAGAACACAGACTAACACCCAGCAAATTGCAAAACAATACGGCACACTGTACATCTAGTTACAGAATAAAAAGTAATTGTTTTGAATGAATACACTTTGTAATTTGTGCCAATGGCATTATGCTCATTGTTTATCTAATAATTTATTTAAAATGCAATTTATACATACAGTGACTTGACTTGACTGTATTAACGTTCAATTTTTTTTTTTTTATATTTTCATTATTTTTGACTTGTTTATTAATATCTCCTTAAAACTGCTACTTTGCATATTGATGTTACAAATCGTTTGTCAATTGAATCAGTCATATGGAAACAACATTCAGAAACATACTGAATAAAAAATCTCTACAATATTGTAATGTTTATGAATTATTCCTTCATTCCTTCATTATATTTGTTAAAAAACCTTTTTAAAAATTAAATATATTTTAAATTAAGTTTATGAAACCATAATAAATACATATGAAACCAAAATAAATCAAAGATTACATTTTTGAAAATGCTGCACATATGTTTTAAACTTATTTTTAAATTTTTTTTTCTTTTTATGACATTCACCTTTTTATTAAACATAACATTCTCTTTCCACAATAACTGTCTAAAATACCCACATGTAGTAGATTAAGTGTATTCACAACAATAAATGAATAAATTACAACAAACAGGCATGATTTGTTTTTCTCGGTTATTGCACAAACAAAGCAGCAGAAAACAATTCCATTTTCCATCTCTGCAGTGCGCTTTATTAGCCTTTGCTTAGAAGCAATGACTAGGTGTTGACATTTCAGAGCTACCGCTAGAAGGACCATTACTGGTGTTCTGTTTAATAGAGATTCAGCAGCTTCTGTTCTTGGCTGCAGCTTTGTTTTGCAGGTGTAACTTGTTCATTGTTGGTGGTGCTACAGTACCCTCAGGACCCCCTGCTGAATGGGGGACGGAGTCCAAGTACATTAGCTCCCACAGGTGAAAAGTGCTGCTTTCAGGAGAAACTTTGGTGGAATTCTTTAATCTCAGGCTTGCTGGGTTTGTGTTAAGTAAAACCACCTGGCCCTGAGAAGCTCCTGTGGATTTTGCACTATAATGAAGTGGAAAAAATAGGCCTGTCCTGTCTCTTCAACACTTCAGTTTCAAAATATGACACTGCAGGGCTATTAGAACTAATAGAGATGGCCTTCCTTAACACTAGGAGATGACATTTCTGCAGAACAACTCCACTTTTTGTTATTTTCTATATATTCTGGGCTTTAGCCCTATGATTATATTGAGGAAACGGAGCATTCTCCATCCAACCCTTTTTTACGATACATATATATAGGAGAAGATAAATTACAGTGAGTTTGTTTTGGCTGAAAACACTACAGCAGATAGGTTAAATTGAGACATGGAGAACATCTACTGTCAGCAAGATCACGGGCACTTTCCGTCTTTACTGCCTATATATGAGCTGTCTTTCAACATTTTATCCAACCACAAACCTGGGCAAGTCCTCTGCTCTTTGACCTGGTGAGAGCTTCCTCATATTTCAGCGCTAACTTTATTCCCAGGTAATTGCATTGGTTCAAGCTAGTGTGTCAGCATACTTCACATTAATCAGTACTGAGATAAACTTTGTGTCTTCAATCCAAGTAGAATATTTCCACTGTGTTGTATTTCTCCTGTGTTCTAGACAGTGGAGTATGGTGCATGCTTTTATATTTGTGAATGGCAGAAGTGAACTGGAGAGGATGAGTGTTGAACGTCATATAAACAGTTACGCAACAGGAGGGATCAAAAGGGTTTGGCAGTGGAGTAATGAGAGCTTAATCTGTGCATGGCAAAAGCCTTAATCTCCCACCTCATCTTGTCTACACACACTCGTATGAACACACAGACACGTCAGCGTGACCCAGTGAATGTCAGACTGGAGGCTGAATCATATACTACAATACCCTTGTTCGTTATGATGTATAATACTGAATGTATTTACATTTGAAAGCACTTTTTTTCAGGAAATATTGCACTGTTAGAAGGCGTTTTGTTAGGTAAATGTCTAATGCAAGCATTCCAATAACCTAAATCTCATTTTGAAATTGTGTTGCCTACTATTTCTGTTTTGTCGTTGATGACCATAACATACAGTATGCTCAAAACAGCATCCAACTTGCACTGTTATGCTGCACATTTTCTGTATGCCTAAAATAACTTGATGATCTACTAGTTACAAAAATATACAGTACATTAAGGAGCAGTTAGTTCCAGTCCTCGAATTTGATTGGCTAATCGGTGCTTCAAGAGTACCAGTTCAACAGCACTGGGACTTGTCACTATATCACTCCGATAGTTTCTTTTTGTGCTTTCCAGAAGAGACTGTCAGTATATTCCAGTCAGTTTGTGTATTAGTGCATTATGTTGAGAATATCTATCTATATCTTTTTATAATTCTAGTAGGTGGCGACAAGTGATTGCCTTTTGAGTGAATTAATTATTGACTCACCTGCTTAGTTCAAAAATACTGATTCATTTAGCAACAAAACATGTAACTGTGTATTAATGAGTCATCAAATTATTCACTCAACTGATTTGTTCAGAAACAGAAATAGATTTTGTAGTTGTCAATTTCAGATTTACAATGTAAGTTACTCTTGTATAAAAGCTAAATCACACATTTGAAATGGGGCTGGTTTAAATGTCATCATTATTTTTAGCTTATACATTAATGATTTAGGCTAGTAATTTTCAAAATCAGCATGACTAACTTGATTTTTTTACATGATCTGACTAAATATGCACATCAGACTGCCAAATAAGTTATTAAAATTTTAGAGACTGATAACTGAACTAAATTAAAGGTCATATAATGCAATTTCAAATTGTCCTTTCTCTTTGGAGTGTTACAAGCTGTTCATGCATAGATAAGATCCCTAAAGTTGCCAAGAGTAAAGTCTCGAACCCAAAGAGATATTCTTTAAAAAAAACTAAAACTTGTCCACACCCTCCTAAAACGGCTCGTTTAAACACGACCCCACATGTCTACGTCACTGTGTGGGAAGATTTGCAATAAGATTTGTTTTGATCAACGGGTTACAAAGTTGTAGCTATATGGGCGCTCAGTTTTTCCTGTTGTAAAATACGTTTGGCCAAAATGTCATTTTATAAAAGATGAAATGCTACTGTATGCACAGGCTATTTAAGTGTAGGCTATTGGCTGATTAATTTAGATGGCAAATGCCCTCTCTCCGCCGGTCTGGTCTCAGACCTCAAATGCATAAAACAGCCTTTATACAGTAGACATACTAGTGTTTCTTGCGTAAAGACAACGCTGTACTTATACAAACAAGAAGATATTTATTTACCCTTGCAAGACTTCAGCTGCTGTGGAACTTCAGTTCATTCAGTGAAGGTAGAGGGGGGGTGTAGTTATGAGGTTTTACTGACAGTTTGAGCGGATCCAACAAGATTGAGTCACAAACTTTTTAATACCTTTCATTCGCTAAATATATTTGTAAAACAGACAGACAGACGTAAAGGGTGACCAATAGCATTGATTTATTGAAGAAGAAAAAGAAAAAAAAAAAAAGAAAAAGGGCACTTCGGAGTGTAAGGGCAAAAAAGGCATGTGTTCTGCACAGATTGAGCCCTACCTGTGCAAGTGCCTGCTTCGTGCTCATACATAGACTGTCAACCCTCTACATTGCGAGTGAATCACTCGCATATGCGACTAAATCTTCACTCTGGCGACTAAATTATGACTAATATTAGCTCATTGCTAATGCATTCTCAGATTTTACTCGCCAGTGTGTGAGTTGGAGGCTGAGTATATGATTAGCACTCACAGAACACTCTGACTGAGCGCTTCAGAGTTTCACTCTCCGTCAAGTGATCTGATATTTTTCAGTTCATCTGAATGGATGCGCAGCGCACCTGTGTTTGTGTATTTGGCGTAATGTGTTTCTATGAAGGCGCACGACTCGCCGTCGCTTTCTCTCACTGAGCAAAGAGCGAGAGTCTTACATGACATGCAGAATTGATGCGCTACATGTAAACGATATTCTTTGTTCCTTTGGAATTCTTCAGCTTTTAGAACTGCCGGGTTTTCCTGTAGTAGGCGGAACTAATGCGCAAACGACAATCTCATTGGCTGGTGCTCACCTAGTATCGTCCCTGTTTTGATTTCAGCGAATCAGTTTGAGCGAACGCACACAACCTGATTAATATTCATGAATCCAGTAGCTCATTAATCCTTAGTGCGTTTTTATATTGTTCTTATAAGTAGAATTATTATTATCTTATCAGTATTATTGTTCGTTTTTTTTTTTTTTACAGGAAACACTGGATGACCAAAAAAAGCACCAGCACCAGTCCTATGTTCATGGTTACCAAGTTTTAATTCTACTTACTAAACTTCTATTATTAAATTATACTTGATTATCATATTATAATGCTTTACTGACTTGCCTGACTGATATTAAGAGTGTACTTTCAGATATTTAAAAAGCTGTACCATTTTACAAACATTATATATGTTTGTAACCTGGCATAACAAATATTATATATATATATATTATATATATATATATATATATCATACTATATATATATATCTATACAGTTGTTACGGAAAGTATTCAGACCCCCTTAATTTTTCACTCTTTGTTATATTGCAGTCGCCATTTGCTCAAATCATTTAAGTAATTTTTTTTTCCTCATTAATGTACACACAGCACCTCATATTGACAGAAAAACACAGAATGGTTGACATTTTTGCAGAGTTATTAAAAAATAAAAACCATATCACATGGTCCTAAGTATTCAGACCCTTTTGCTCAGTATTTAGTAGAAGCACCCTTTTTGATCTAATACAGCCATGAGTCTTTTGGGAAAGATGCAACAAGTTTTTCACACCTGGATTTGGATCTCTGCCATTCCTCCTTGCAGATCCTTTCCAGTTTTGTCAGGTTGGATGGTAAACGTTGGTAGACTTTTTAGGACCATTTTTAGGTCTCTCCAGAGATGCTCAATTGGGTTTACAGTAAGTCAGGGCTCTGGCTGGGCCATTCAAGAACAGTCACAGAGTTGTTGTGAGGCCACTCCTTTGTTATTTTAGCTGTGTGCTTATGGTCATTGTCTTGTTGGAAGGTAAACCTTCGGCAAAGTCTGAGGTCCTGAGCACTCTGGAGAGGGTTTTCGTCCAGGATATCTCTGTACTTGGCTGCATTCATCTTTCCTTCGATTGCAACCAGTCGTACTGTCCCTGCAGCTGTAAAACACCCCCACAGCATGATGCTGCCACCACCATGCTTCACTGTTTGGACTGTATTGGACAGGTGATGAGCATGTGCCTGGTTTTCTCCACACATACCGTTTAGAATTTAGGCCAAAAAGTTCTATCTTGGTCTCATCAGACCAGATAATCTTATTTTTCACCATCTTGGAGTCCTTCAGATGTTGTTTTTTTTAGCAAACTCCATGCGGGTTTCCATGTGTCTTGCACTGAGGAGAGGCTTCCGTCGGTCCACTCTGCCATAAAGCCCTGACTGGTGGAGGGCTGCATTGATGGTTGACTTTCTACAACTTTCTCCCATCTCCCGACTTCATCTCTGGAGCTCAGCCACAGTGATTTTTTTGGGTTCTTCTTTACCTCTCTCACTAAGGCTTTTCTCCCCCGATAGTTCAGTTTGGCCGGACGGCCAGCTCTAGGAAGGGTTCTGGTCGTCCCAAACGTCTTCCATTTAGGATTATGGAGGCCACTGTGCTCTTAGGAACCTAAAGTGCAGCAGAAATATTTTTGTAACCTTGGCCAGATCTGTGCCTTGCACAGTTCTGTTTCTGAGCTCTTCAGGCAGTTCCTTTGGCCTCATGAGTCTCATTTGCTCTGACATGCACTGTGAGCTGTAATGTCTTATATAGACAGGTGTGTGGTTTTCCTAATCAAGTCCAATCTGTATAATCAATCACAGCTGGACTCAAATGAAGGTGTATCTCAAGGATGATCAGAAGAAATGGTCAGCACCTTAGTTAAATATATGAGTGTCACAGCAAAGGTCTGAATACTTAGGAGCATGTGATATTTCAGTTTTTTCTTTTTTAATAAATCTGCAAAAATGTCACAATTCTGTGTTTTTCTGTGCAATATGGGGTGCTGTGTGTACATTAACGAGGAAAAAAAAATTAACTTAAATGATTTTAGCAAATTGCTGCAATATAACAAAGAGTGAAAAATTTAAGGGGTCTGAATACTTTCCGTACCCACTGTATATATAACCGTTGAGGGTTGACTGTATAAAAACAGTTTGTGCTGCATTGTATTTGTTTTGTCCTATCGTATCTGTCATATGTTGTTGCCTTATTAAAAAAAATGCTATACATTCAAAAGAGATGTATTTTAATTTTATAGTATATACATTCATGAATGTTTTTTATAATAATACAAATAGCAATGTGTAAACAATGTAGACTACTAAAACTACTTTTTATATTTGCATTTTGCATGCTGTTTGTTTCATATGCTTTTTTTTTTTTTTTTTTAAATAGTAGGAAGTGGGTAATATTCTGCACACTGAACAGTATGCTAGTATTCTGTTCTGAGCATAGCCAAAGACTCTTTATGCAGGTGTGACTATCAATGAATTGGATATCCGGATTCAGTCAGTGAGCTCTGGCTGTGTGACCTCCTTTGACAGTCTGAGTGAATGGACTCTCTCTGCTGGTCTGAGAGATATTGAGAGAGATGTGGCCTCAGAGGCCCTTCTGTGTGCTTGACAGCATCCTCACATAGCGGTCTAACAGCAGTCTCATTCTTTATCCCTCTCTCTTTCAGGCTACATTCTGAGTCTGGTTCTGCTCACCCTGCCCCGACAGCACCTGGTGCAGCTCTACCTGTATGTGCTCACTGCTCTGCTGCTGTTTGCTGGTCACCAGATCTCTAGGTGAGTGTTTAGGACTTTAGAAATAGAAAGAGATTGACAGAAAAGCTGCTCCCACCAGAACAACCCTGATAGCCACTAAAATTCCCTTAAAAACACTGTCATTTGCCATTCAACCAAGAGAGAATCCATCATGCATTTTGATTCAGTCTATTTTATAGAATATGGTTGATTATATTTGTTTACACTTATCTTTGTTCGTTACAAAATGGGACTGACCCACTTAAGACCCTAACTCTAACCTTAAAGGGATAGTTCACCCAAAAATTTAAATAACCCCATAATTTACTCACCCTCAAGCCATCCTAGGTGTATATGACTTTCTTCTTTCAGACAAATACAATCAGAGTTATATCAAAAAAATGTCCTGGCTCTTCCAAGCTTTATAATAAGAGTGCACAAGTGGTGCGCATGTGTGACCAAAATAAAAAATGCGCTGTGTAAACCGTATTGACCCGAATATAGAGGGGGGGGGGGGAGGGGGGGGAGGGAGGGGGGGGGGGGGGGGGGGGGGGGGGGGGGGGGGGGGGGGTGATGCTTTTTTTCTTGGAAATACATCTGAAAAAACGCGGTCGTCTTATATTCAGGGTCTAGACTTTGACATGTCAATAATACACCCACAACAATAGGTGGCGCCAAATACGCATAAAACGAGTGTGCCATGAAATACGTAATGTAATGTGTGTTGTAAAGATCGCGAGTAAAACCTTACAGCTGCATGAGTCGTGTCATGTTAGCCTGATAGGACCAAACTCCCTTTGTGATTTTAGTACCCAGATTTGAAGACTACAGTAGGATTTAACTTTTACTGTTAATAAGATTTTGGTAGGCTAATATTAGATGGATAGCCTAAATGTCCTAATTTAGATGGGCTACCTGTTTTTTTTTTTTGTAATGGTATATCAAAAAGTGTATATTTTTTAAATGTGATTGTTGGTACATTTTACCAGTTTTTAACATACTTTCAAAACAAAAATTAAAATAGGAAAAATATGCAATATGAAAATTATTGAAGACAAAATGTGTTTTACTGATAAAAAACAAGATTTGTTTTTTAAAAATCCTTTTTCCAAAAGGTACATCTGGAACAAGGGGGTCGTCTTTACTCAGGTCGTCTATATTCGGAGCAATACGGTAAGTCAGACTACTCCTTTGCATACCGACATGGTTGACAGCTGTTAATGCACAATTACCATTTTAGATCGACTAACTTTAATACTGTATACGATTTCCATTCTAACTGAAAGCATAAATCTAGGCTATTTGCTGCTGTTTTTAAAGCACAATGCAAAACTGTGACATTTAATTCACTGACGCTCTTCACTCAGCAGCACTAAACGAACACATATACTGACTTGCCGGCAAGTGTGAAAATGATGAAAATTCCTATGTATAAAAAGGAGTAAATAGTAGCATTTTATTTTTTTTTTTTGTTTACCTAATTTTTTTTAATTTTTATATTTTGTTTAGTTTAACCATTTGGGTAGTTTTAACACATGGGACTGGGATCTGACTCATCCCTTCCTGTCTCGCGGATCAGATGATGCCTGAGAGGCGCCAGGTCCAACACAATCTTTTGGTCGGGGTTCCCCTGCGCTATGAAGGGTAGCTTTGGCCGGCTGAGAGCCGTCCCCGCGTTGCTTCGCTTTATCGGGCTGAAAGCGGGGCGGCAGGTTTCTGGTTTCGCAGGCTGCTGAGTTGGTGCAGACTTAGGGCGAGCAGAGGCAGGAGCGGAGCTTGAGCACTTAGGCAGGAAATGTCGCATAGTCTGGGACGATTTCTGTACCTCCGTGAAGTGCTCGGCAAATTCTTAGACCGCCGGTCTGAAGAGACCCTTGGGAGAGACCGGAGCGTCAAGGAAGGGGACCTTACCCGCATCCTTGATTTCCGTTAGCGTCAGTCATAAATGGTGCTCGAGCACTACAAGGCTGGCCATCGATCTCCCGATCGCCTGGGCGGTGGTCTTGGTGGCGCGTAGAGCCAGGTCGGTCGCACTCCTCAGATCCCTGAGGGTAGCGGGGTCCAGGCCAGACTTGTCGGAGGATGTGAGGATTTTGGCCTGGAAGACCTGGAGGACCGCCATAGAATGAAGCGCCGAAGCCACCTGTCCAGCTGAGGTGTAGGCATGTCCAGCGAGAGCTGAAGTAGTCCTACACGGCTAAGATGGGTGAGTGGCCTTTGCTCTCCAGCCGATGGCCGTGGGCGGGCAGAGATGCGTGGCCACTGACTCATCCAGGGGAGGCAGCTTATCGTACCCTTTTTCTTCAGCGCCGTCTATGGAAGTGAGGGCGGATGAAGAAGCAGTACGGAGGCGGGCGGAGTAGGGAGCGCACCACGATCTGGTGAGCTCGTCGTGGACCTATACTTACCAGAAGTATAACGGAGGACGGAGAAGCACACTGAAGAGGGGCCTGGTGGCGCCTCGGCAGGAACCATTCATCCAAACAGCAGCGAGAGGGCTCCTCTGGCGGAGACCACTCTAAACCCAGCTCTTCAACTGCTTTGGAGAGGATACGGAGAAGCTCGGCATCCATCCCGTCTTTGGTGGCGCTGGGCGTGGATGATGGCGAGGGGGTGGGGTCATTCATTGAGCCCAACAGCTCCTCTGCATCCGACGCTGCTAATGACATGCTGTCATCAAGCAGCTCGTCCTCACTTCCCCCGAATGAGATCAGGTCGCTCGCACCAGCAGAGGGACGCTGATCAGACCGGGAGAAAAGGACGGGGGAATACTCTCTCTGGGGCGAGAGCGAGGCACACGGGATCTGGGCCAGCGTGAGCTCGCTCGTAGCCGATCGCTCGACCCCTCTGCCCTGCTGTTTTTTCCTCACAGGTCCCTGGGAGGAAGAAAACGGGAGGGAGTGGAGGGTGGAGTTGCTCTATGAAAAGAAAGCGATCCGTGAGTGGAGAGAGGCGAGACTGAAGCTCTCTCAATGGGAACAAATAGCTCCCGTGAGTGCAGCTTCCGCATGGGATTTCCCCAAGCAGGAAACGCACTCTGTGTGGCCGTCATCGGCGTGCAGGGGGGACCCGCGCGAACCGCAGTAACGGCGTGGCATTTGCAACAACGCCAATTTGCTCCATTAGAAGCTCTTTTAGAAGTCGCCTTATGGCGGCAGGGGAACCGGACCGGAACTGCTGCGTCACTGGAGCAGCGGAGAAGCAGGTCAGCCATGCTGAGAGATCCCGATTCCAGCTGCGAAGGCATGTCAAACGGCGAGCGGCTTCGGATCAGCTTGAAGACGTAGAGTCGTCGCTAAAGGAGAAGAAATCTGAGAATCCTGTGCCGAGCGCCCGCTTATATAGCCAGATGCCCCACCCATTCTAGTGGGCTTCGTCGTCCTAGGCTCGTGCAGCTCCACTGCGAGCAATGGGTTCGTTTTTTTAAGCACTGCACGAACCAATGGCCATCAATTTCACTGCTGAATAAGGCTTCAGTTTTCAGGTAAAAAAGGCTTTTTCCATATGTGTCTTAGCACGACTGCGTACGCTGAAGTATCGAAAAACAACCCAAACACTGAGCTGTTACATTTGACCCAGGAGCTGGGTAACACAAAAACTACCCAAACACTTAAAAAAGAACCCAAAAAATGACCCAAAAGACTCAACCCAGCATTTGAGTTAAAAAAAGAACCCAGGATTTTTTAGAGTATTTAAAAAAAACCTATATAAATGAAGAGCAATATTATTATTATTATTATTATCATCACATTTTCCATTTTTTAATAGTTATATTTAATGGGTCATACTCTGTGCAGTGTGAGAACCAAACAAATCTCCAGGTGCTCTTATGAGAACCAGGCTGAAAAAAGTATGTGCACCCCTGATTATAATGGCAGTGAATGGGGGTCGAGACTGAAACCCCAAAAATGCAGCCAACCATCATAAAAATTACTCAACACGGCTTCAGGGGGTTAATAAAGACCTTCTGAAGAGATGTCCTACGTCATTGGCTGGAACACCACTCTCTCGTGAACACACACGTATGACAATTAACAGAGGCTAAAGATTATGGTTTATAAAGTTTTAAATATGGACATTTTTCTTACAAAAACGCATCATTTGCTTCAGAAGCCCTCCATAGCTGTTGTGGAGCACTTTTTATGATGGGTGGATGTACTTTTTTTGGGCTTCAAAATCTCAACCCCCATTCACTGCCATTTATAAAGCTTGGAAGAGCCAGGACATTTTTCATATACAGTAAACTCCGAGTGTATTTACATTTAGACATTTAGCAGACGCTTTTATCCAAGGACTTACAAATTAGACAATGGGAGCAATCAAAATCAACAAAAGAGCAATGATAGCAAGTGCTATGACAAGTCTCAGCTTAACGCAGTACCGTAGGCTGATAAATCATGGGGCAAATTTTAATTAAAGGTGTAGGTCACTCAAATTAATTTATATTATTTTATATTATTTATATTATATTAGATTTATTATATTATTAAAAGAACATTTATTGTAATAGAAAAAAAAAGTGTCACCTTTGAATCCTTGCTAAATATTAATTTCTTTAAAAAAGTTTTACGGGCCCCAAAGTAGTGTATGTTATATTATGTTATTATTTACTTGCCTCCATGTCTTTCTAACCTCTATCTGTTGTTTCTACATGCCATCAAAGTTATTTCTTTTGTATGGTTAATACCTTTATAATATTTTACCATAATAATTAATTAATAAGCTAATTAATAATTTGATTAATAAAGAAACTAGCTAAAGGAGGTTTTTTTTGTACTTCTATTAACATTTATATTTAGACATTTCAATAATTGTGCAAAAAAATATGTGTTTTTAATGCTTTGAAGGTAGAAAGAACATTAAGATCTGAGCAGGCATTATGACAGACTGGAGGCTCCTCTGCCATGCTCATGGGTCCGCGATTATAGTGTGGTGTTTTGCGTTTGACAGTTGGCTGTTTAGTGTCAGATTAAGAGAGAGCTTTTAGCACATTTCTCAGCATAATATGTGTCTGTAGAAAAAGTAGTGGCTGCTCAAATTAAGATCACCCAAGTGTGGCAAAGTCATTACTGCCAGCTCGTAACTTACCTGCCTCCCTCTATTCCCTCTCTGGCTCCTTAAACTGAGCAGAGCCAAGCTCAGATAAGAATTTAAGCAAGCTTTGTAAATGTTTATTCAGGTATATGTGTGTTATATATTACATCCATTCGGTCCTCTAAATGAGTTAATCTCCAAACTTGTCTGAGTCATGTAAGAAAAAAAAAATTATGATGTTGCAAAGCCATTTCAATAATCAAAATTTTCACAAAAAGCTATTTTAGGGCTTTAAAAGTGCACAGCTTTTATGGTCCATATTTTTTAAGCTTGAAAGCTTCAGTTTTATGCATTATAATCATGAAAAAAAGAAATTCTACCTTTGTGTTCCACGAACAAAGTTATACAGGATTTTTTTTCCCACCACAAAAATTTGTTTTAGATAAAAAATAATTGCTGGAGCCCCTGCAGAGGCCCTAGGGCTTACAGACCCCTAATTAAAAAGCTCTTATTAGCTAAGGGTAAAGGAGTATTTTAAACTTCTATATGTCAGTAGTGGTTGTTGTTATTTTTTGCTCAGTGGGACTCAGCTGAGAGTTATATAAGGGATTGTTCTCTCAGGAATTCTAGTCTGATAAAAACAGATGGACTGATGGTTCCACCGCTTTGCTCTGTCTGACTCGGGCTGTAAGTATAGATCCTCCACAGGCTGTGATGACTCAGGGAGAATGTCACACTGTGAGAGGTTAGAATAAGGTCTCTGTTCTCTGTTTCAGGGACTATGTGCGCAGTGAAATGGAGTCAGGCTATGAGGGCCCGCTGTACCTGGAGCCTCTGTCCATCAACCGCTTCACTACTGCGCTCATCTGTAAGTGCCTACAGTCTCCAAGCATCTCATGGTTGTTGCAGGATTGAAAGGAAGGGATTAAAATGTAAGCATTAAAACATTATTCTTTTTTCATTAGAATAATGTGCACTGATGAATTAGATTGCTATAGGGCTGGTCCGATTAATGCCAAATTACATATTTAGTTTAATATTTATTACGTGTAATTAATTATTATAACATAACATTTGTTTAAATATCATATATATAATATTTATCAAGCATAAAAATAAGATTTTTTTTCTATTTAAAATAATATGCAGTCATGCACTATGACTATGAAGTTGTATTAATAAGTCAAACCGGGTCAGTTCTGATTTCATGTTGACTTCAATTTAATGTTCCAAGTCACGTTCCTGTTACGTGTGAGTCCCATACTGACTCATTACAGCTCTTATTCAGTCGGAACATGTGCTCATGTAGTGTCATTCTGGGGAGAGTTGGGTAGTTTTGCATGTCTTGAGATGTGACGTCAGAGCTCAAGGCATTTCCCACTGTTGTTCCCGTCTCATATGCCGCCTGCCCTGAACCACACTGTGCAAAAGCCAGAGATGCAGCTTTCATATTTTCCCCTCTCATCACTTTTTCTATAAGTACCATCCTTTGCCAGCTTAATGTCAAAACCTCTCCTGCTCACTCTCCTATATTAAATTTTTTCTCACTCACAAATATTCTATAAGTACCATCCTTTGCAAGTTTAATGTCAAAACCACTCCTGCTCACTTCCTATATTAAATTTTTTCTCACTCACAAATACTGTATGCCCTTCCTCTTATTTGTAATATGTCATCTTCTTCCTCACTCTCTCTCACTTTCCATCCCTTCCTCTGACTTTCTTGCTTTCTCATCAACTATATTTTTTCACTCTTTCTCTTTCTGTTACTCTTGACATTTATACCAT
Organism: Sinocyclocheilus anophthalmus; assembly: GCA_018155175.1. NCBI lineage: Eukaryota > Metazoa > Chordata > Actinopteri > Cypriniformes > Cyprinidae > Sinocyclocheilus > Sinocyclocheilus anophthalmus. The sequence continues at coordinate 71,677 of JADLZN010003114.1, read as the reverse complement.
TAGGGAGATAAATCTCAGTCACTACCCAGAACATATCCTGGTCATTTTCACCTTATTATAATAATAATAAATGACACGATTTGCATAAGTAACACTTTACAGCAAAGTCCCATTAGTTAACATGCATTAACTAACAATTGTTTAGAACTGGCTAGCTTTACTGAAACTACAGACATTTTTATGGTTTTTATTTATAAATGTATTAATACATTTAAATTTTTTGTAGTACATAGAAAAGATTATGCATATTTAAAAAATAATTGACAGTAAACATCTGTAGGTCTTTTGAAGATAATATTCCCATCTTTATTTATAGTCTTTATTTATTGTTTTAGGTTTGAAGGTTTGAACCAATCCATAAATATAATTTGTGAAAAAGTAAAAATAAAACATTAGTCTAAACTTTTTTTAGTGTACCCTACTTTCATGTAAATAAAAATAATTATTTAAATTGTAAAGTACATCTTTAAAGTATAATCCTATGTATACATTAATACAGTACTTGCTGTACTGAATTGACATTTTTGTCAATTTGTCAATTTCTGTTTTTTTTATTTTTTAGAAAGACATTGTGTACAGACTTTCAGATTTTGTTACTGCATTACATTAATGAGATTTTTTCCCCCTAATTTGAGAGAATATGCTGGTCCATAATAGGCTTCATTTTTTGTATGCATCTAATTTCTCTCTTTTTGTTTCCATTTTGTGGTGAAATACATCCCTAGCATCTGAGATTCACCCTTTGGTGTACTGCTTGCTGTTTCACTATTGTGCTCATTGAGTTCTTGAGTGCTGCTGGGTCCTTCAGCCATTACTCTAAAATCTGTAGGGCCTAATTAACTCATGATGCATTCATTAATGTCAGTGAGTACAGTAGGGAACAAACGGCACAGATTCAGGTCTGATGCTTTGCTGTACTGTAATGTATTGCAGTTTGGTATTAATAGGCATCTTATTATTGCTAACATTTCTATATGTCTTTAATTCTATTACGAGTAAGATACGAGTTTTATTTCTCTGTGTTTATGTGTGTATAGGCCAGCTGGTGGTGTGTACCTTGTGCTCCTGTGTGATGCAGACCAAGCGCATTTGGCTGTTCTCAGCTCACTTGCTCCCTCTGGTGGCCAGGCTGTGCCTGGTCCCTTTGGAGACCATCGTTTTCGTCAATCGCTTTGCCATGATTTTCACAGGCCTGGAAGTCTTCTACTTTTTGGCCTCCAACCTGCTGGTGCCATTTAATTTGGCCAAGACAGCGTACCGGGAGCTTGCACAGGTTAGAGGCTAAAGAGTGAGTTTTAGAACGGACTTGAGAGTGTTAAATCAAAGAAACAAGAATTAAGCTCTTCTCCATACTATTCTGTTAGGTGGTGGAGGTTTATGGGTTGCTGGCTCTCGGTATGTCTCTGTGGAATCAGTTGGTTCTGCCCGTGTTGTTCATGTGTTTCTGGCTGGTTCTGTTTGCTCTACAAATCTACACATACTTCAGCACACGGGACCAGCCCACATCTAGAGAGAGGCTGCTCTTCCTTTTTCTCACCAGGTGAGTTGAAGTTCAGGCTGCTCTGCTTGTCAATCCTGAGCATTTAATTAAAGATGGTAATAGAGAAATAGAATAAGATAGGTGTCACTGATTTTTTCCCCCCAGTAAAATATTTGATGAACTGTATGTAAATGTTAAATGTTTGATTGATTTTGGTCACATGAAGGTGCACAGCAACTTAATTTCTAAATGTAAATGGTCTCCAGTATTGCAGAGTGCTGTTGTACTCCGTACTCTCTGCTGGGCCTGGTCTTCACCGTTTCATTCGTTGCTTTGGGAGTGCTCACTCTTTGCAAGTTCTACCTGCAGGGCTATAGGGCTTTCATGAATGACAACACCATGCACAGGTATCATATACCCACCCTCATGTCACTCAAAAAGATTGTTTTCTTATGAAACACAAAATAATATTGCCATTTTGTTTGGTTAATTAATAAAATCTTATTATTTTTTTTTAATATTTAATGTTTTATTTACTTTTATTTCTTTTATATTATGTGAGGTTATTTTTAATGTTTCTGAAGAAAGAGTTAAATGCATTTATTTGATGAACAAATACTGTAAAAACAGTATTTCTATTTTAATATGTCTTCAAATGTAATTTATTCCTGTGATGACAAAGCTGAATTTTCAGCAGCTATTACTCCAGTCTTCAGTGTCACATGATCCTTCAGAAATCATTCTAATATGCTGATTTGCTACTAGAGAAACATTTCTTATTGTTATCAATGCTGAAAACAATTGTGCCTCTTAATTTCTTGTGAAAATCCTGTTACATTTTTTTCAGGATCCTTTGCTTAATAGACAGTTCAAAAGAACAGTGTTTATTTAAAATACTAATCTTTTGCCACATTATAAATGTGTTTCGTGTCAAAATGTCTTTTGATCAGTTTAATGCATTGAACCGGTCTCATCTCGGCAAAGGAGCTTTTCTTCATGCTTTGTACCTCTATTTAAGCTGCCACTCTGTCTTCCATTTAATCTTTCCTTAAGTAACTATACCATTATAACCCTGCTAAACAGTTTGGCATGAAGTCCATATTTGATTCATTATGGCACCTTTTTATCACATAATTGACCATGGAAATTACACGAGTCCATCAATCCCTCATCTCTCTCTCTCAGGGGAATGACGGAGGGAATCACTCTTCTGATCCTCGCTGTTCAGACTGGACTGATCGAGCTACAGGTCATCCACAGAGCCTTCCTCCTCAGCATCATCCTCTTCATTGTGGTGGCCTCCATCCTGCAGTCTATGCTGGAGATAGCTGATCCCATAGTGCTGGCACTGGGAGCCTCCAGAGACAAGTACATAAGGATGATTGTTGAAGTCATATATTTATGTATTATACAAGTCAACATTGTAATTTAGTGTTCTGATTATTTCATAATCATTATTGCCAACAGGAGTTTATGGAAACACTTTCGTGCGGTTAGCCTGTGCTTGTTTCTGCTGGTGTTCCCAGCCTACATGTCCTACATGATATGTCAGTTCTTCCACATGGACTTCTGGCTGCTGATCATCATCTCCTCCAGCATCTTGACCTCATTACAGGTAGAGATCCCACACAAACACACACCAGAACTACAGCATAAGTGAGGGTGAGAAACAGTATAAAAGAGCAGAAACTGAACAGAAACGAATGTGAGAAATTGTAACTCTCAGTATGGCGCTGTAGGAATGTTATCATTGTGTTGAGATTTTATTCCTGATATGGAATATGTTATTGCAATACAACCTAAAGTGTATTATATGGTTTTCTCTCTGTTCTCTAACTGATTTCTAATATAAAGTTATTAAAAGAACCTTCCTGTTACTTGGATGATGTTTATGTTTCTCGCTAATCATCTTGTTGAACTTCAAGTTGAAACTGGTTCTGTGAGCCCTTACTGTAATTCCTAAAAAATATCCTCTATCGCGGGGAAATTAAATAGTTTATTCTTAAAGAAAGGAGAAATGAAACTCTGCTTTAAAAGAATCTTTGCATCCTGTTTGTGAGGAAATAAATGCACATATGTGTTCTACAACTTATTGTATGCATACATACATGCTGTACGTATAGATAGATAGATAATATAATTCATTTAGTTAATGTCAGTTTTATCTTTAGTTAATAAAATATAACTGTTCATTTTTAGTTCATGTCAGCTCAGTTCCATTGAATAATATTAACAGATATAACTTTTGATTTTAATAATGTATTGGTAAATGTTGAAATTAAAATTAATAAATGTTTTAGATGTATTTTTATTTTTTGTTCAAGTTACCTAATGTAGTTACTATAATGTTAACAATGTAAGTTATTGTAGGTTACCAATATTTTATAATAAACTAATAATTAATGTTATTGATATGTAAATATTTAATTTAGTAATCGTAATAGTAATACTTATAATAGCTAGGATATTTATGTTTACATTTTATTAATACCAACAATTGTCATATTCCACTTTTATTAATAAAAACGTGTACAAATATTAATAAATAATACTAATATATCTATATATATAATATATATACGGGGACGGAAGATTCAGACCCCTTTAAATTTTTCACTTTTTGTTATATTGCTGCCATTTGCTAAATCATTTAAGTTAATTTTTTCCTCAATGTACACACAGCACCCCATATTGACAGAAAAACCAGAATTGTTGACATTTTTGGCAGATTTATTAAAAAAGAAAAACTGAAACATCACATCACTAAGTATTCAGACCCTTTGCTGTGAAACTCATATATTTAACTCAGGTGCTGTCCATTTCTGATCATCCTTGAGATGGTTCTACACCTTCATTTGAGTCCAGCTGGGTTTGATTATACTGATTGGACATGATTAGGAAAGCCACACACCTGTCCATATAAGACCTTACAGCTCACAGTGCAAGTCAGAGCAAATGAGAATCATGAGGTAAAAAGGAACTGCCTGAAGAGCTCAGAGACAGAATTGTGGCAAGGCACAGATCTGGCAAGGTTACAAAAAAATTTCTGCTGCACTTAAGGTTCATAAGAGCACAGTGGCCTCCATAATCCTTAATTGGAAGACGTTTGGGACGACCAGAACTTCCTAGAGCTGGCCGTCCGGCCAAACTGAGCGAGCGGGGGAGAAGGCCTTGGTGGAGAGGTAAAGAAGAACCCAAAGATCACTGTGGCTGAGATCCAGAGATGCAGTCGGAAGATGGGAGAAAGTTGTAAAAAGTCAACCATCACTGCAGCCCTCCAACAGTCGGGGCTTTATGGCAGAGTGGCCCGACAGAAGCCGCTCCTCAGTGCAAGACAAATGAAAGCCTGCATGGAGTTTGCTAAAAACACCTGAAGGACTCCAATATGGTGAGAAATAAGATTATCTGGTCCGATGAGACCAAGATAGAACATTTTGGCCTTAATTCTAAACGGTATGTATGGAGAAAACCAGGCACTCATTACCTGTCCAATACAGTCCCAACAGTGAAGCACGGTGGGGGCAGCATCATGCTGTGGGGGTGTTTTTCAGCTGCAGAGACAGGACGACTGGTTGCAATCAAGGGAAAAATGAATGCGGCCAAGTACAAGGATATCCTGGAAGAAAACCTTCTCCAGAGTGCTCAGAACCTCAGACTGGGCCGAAGGTTTACCTTCCAACAAGACAAAGACACTAAGCACACAGCTAAAATAACGAAGGAGTGGTTCACAACAACTCTGTGACTGTTCTTAAATGCCCCTGCCAGAGCCCTGACTTAAACCCAATTAAGCATCTCTGGAGAGACCTAAAAATGGCTTGTCCACCAACGTTTACCATCCAACCTGACAGAACTTGAGAGGATCTGCAAGGAGGAATGGCATAGGATCCCCAAATCCAGGTGTGAAAACTTGTTGCATCTTTCCCAAAAAAAAACTCATGGCTGTATTAGATCAAAATGTGCTTCTACTAAATACTGAGCAAAGAATCTGAATACTTAGGACCATGTGATATTTCAGTTTTCTTTTTTAATAAATCTGCAAAAATGTCAACAGTTCTGTGCTTTTCTGTCAATATGGGGATGCTGTGTGTACATTAATGAGGAAAAAAAAAAAAAACTTAAATGATTTTAGCAAATGGCTGCAATTATAACAAAGAGTGAAAAAATGTAAGGGGGTCTGAATACTTCCGTACCCACTGTATATCTTATGATTAATAATAATAATACTACTAATAATGAATACATTTTAATAATTTGAGTAAATGTGAAGTAGTGGTGATTGGGCCAATTTCTACCGTTATAATAATCAGCTTAAAAAAAAAAAAATGTTTTTGAAAGAAGTTTATGTTCATCAAGGCTGCATTTATATGATGAAATATTGTGATTAGTGGGGTGTGTCCAGTGTGCGGTGGTGTGTGAAATGATTGTGAAATGTTATTCTAATTTTAAAGACTGTTCTTTTTTCATTATGTTAAAAAATATAATTGATTCCTGTATGCCAAAGCAAAAATTAAAGCTATGTCAAAAATATTAATAAATAATTACTAATATATATATTTATTTATTTATTTATAAAATGGTATGATTGGGCCAATTCTTACATTATATATAATCAGCATTTCATCGGCCTTTCGCCACCCTGCTATCTAGTCAATGGTTCTGAAAAACCTATTACAGGTGTGTATAGGAGTTGTGATTATTGCTAATTTGTGTAATGTGAAATTCAACTGTCCCTCTGTTTTAAACTCTTTGACTCTCAGGTGCTGGGCACGCTGCTGATCTACGTGCTCTTTATGGTGGAGGAGCTCCGCAAGGCTCCGGTGGAGAACATGGATGATGTCATCTACTGGGTTAACGGCACCTACAGGCTGCTGGAGTTCCTGGTTGCGCTGTGCGTGGTGGCGTACGGTGTGTCGGAGACGGTGTTTGGGGAGTGGACTGTGATGGGCTCCACCATCGTACTCATCCATTCTTACTATAACGTGTGGCTGAGGGCCCAGCTGGGCTGGCAGAGTTTCCTGCTCCGCAGAGATGCTGTCAACAAGATCAAGAGCCTGCCTACAGCTTCTCACCAACAACTCCAGCAGCACAATGACATCTGTTCCATCTGCTACCAGGTGTGTGTGTGTGTTTGTGATGGATGCCCAGGTACATTCTGTAGCATGTGTCTTCTTGTGTATTTCTGTGCTAGATTGATGGTGGGTTCAGTTAGGGTGCATCACTATTGTTCATACAATCCTCTAAGTATTAAACTTATGCGCATAATTTCTGTTGTATTATATACATGGACATATCTAATATTGCATGGCTTGCTGAGGAAGGACTTTTCCAAACGATTGGATTTAAGATTTCTTTGTTTGGTGGACAATATTGTAGACTTACTTTGAAGGAGCCTTATCCTGAGACTAGAATATAATAGAGATTTAGGGGTGAGCTGTTTTGACTTTGGTCAGTAAGCAACCACCTAATAACCACATTCATAACACACTAGAAAGAAACCATAAAAAACATCCACTTAAACACTTTAGAATATTAACATATGAACCACCTGGGAACCATTCACAACTCCTTAGCATTAGGGGAGCAGGTACTATATAATTTATCAGCTGATATTTGATTTTTATCATTTGTTAGTATGAGTTAAAATTCAATATATATATAGACTAATATTTAAAATTGATTTGTGAAAGGGTTTGATTACCTTACTAAAAATACATTAAACATAATTGAGTTTTATGAATAAAATTATTATTATCATATTATTAATACATGGGATTAAAGTTTTCCGTCGCTACGATGGATTTCCGTCAATTGGAAAAAATGAGGATGAAAGAAACATGTAGTGCGTTGTTGTTGTTGTTCTGCCGTCGCACCAAAAATCATCCCCACCACGGCTGCAGCTTCTCAAGTGACAACATAGTGACTTCGTTCCAGTGTTGCCAACTTAGCAATTTTGTTGCTAAATTTAGCAACTTTTCACACTGCCCTAGCAACTTTTTCTTCCAAAAGCACCTAGCAACAAATTTAGCTATTTTTAAAATTTATTGCAATTTTTAGACACTGTTGATAAGTGATTCAACGAAATGGTTCAGAATGTGTAGTTTACTAGCTAAAAAAAACAACAACTTTAATTGTAGGCCCTAATTGTTCAAAAAACGTGTAAGTGTTCAATAATTCAATGTTGTATTTAAAAATAGTTATTTATATTTTAATATTATATCATGCATATTATTTTACAAAAAATCTAAATTAACATATATAAAATATTTTCTTGTAAATATTGTAAAATATTTCCCATTCAGCTGTTTGAACAAATCAATTGAATAAATGATTCAGTGATAATCTGCTGGCGGCTTTGGTTTCAATTTTTAACGTATAATTCAGTTATTTTAAAATCATTTAATATTTCTGTATTCAAAATGTTATATTTAAAACATTAACCTCAATATGAATTTATGAATTTAATTGCACTCTTGCTACCTCTGAGCCTCATTGAACGTCTGAAAATGTACCTTCAAGCCAATTTTGTGTTCTTCTGTCACCTCTGTAGTACAAATTAATGTTTTATTGGTACTAATTTCATATGATTGATAACTTATTTGTATTATTCTACTTCTTATTATATTGTTTTAAAAATAAATTTTAAAAAGCTTATAAACATAAATCTTTGAATTTGACAGATGATGACATACTTTTAATACATTTAGAAAAATGCCATTACAAAGGAAAAAAGAAAATGCCCATGTTCCCTTTGAGGCAAATATCACCTCATATCAGGGAAGGCGAAATTTGTGATCAGAATTTGAGTAGTGATCGGAAGGTGATCAATTTTTTTTTAAATGAGAGCGACAAGCCACCTAAAAAGAAAAGTAAGATAGAGCCCGTGTAGAGTATATAGATCGGTGAGGCTTAAATAGACAGCAGCCTATATAAAACTGCATTACTGTTTATTTACACAGTGAAGACTATCTAGTGATATTTTACAGTTGAATAGATTATACTGTAGTTAAACCTAACTGAAAAAAAACATTAATTACTGTTAATTTAATTTTGTTATTGTTTTTGTTTGTGCTATTGATTGTCATTAATTTATTTGTTCTTATTTTATTATTTACGATTTACTTGTCTTTTTTAGTTAAAATAAATTCAATTCTAAGTGCATGTGATTCTTGGGTGGGGAGGAGGCATGATCCATAGGAGAAATAGTCCTGCTGGAAAAATTACTAGAGGACACATTGCATGCATTAATCAATAGACCATTGCCATTACAAAGGTAAAAGAAAAGCTCCTGTAAATCACGTTGAGTCAAATATCACCCGTAGTAGGAAGGCAATTTGTGATCAGAATTTTTTATTATGGTCAGAAGGTGCTCTAATTTTTTTTAAATTAGAGAGGACCAAGCGCTCCTACTTACAATAAGAGAAAAAACTGCTCTTAAACTGCTGTGGAATGGGGTTGGCAGAGTGAAGATTTTTTTGTTGTTGTTTTTTTTTGTTTTTTATTTTTTTTTATATAAATAGCAAAACTATTATATTATTATAATTAATAAATGTACAAAGAAAATTATTATATTACTACTACTACTACTATAGAAAATATGTAAAATATAAAAAGAAGGATGATAATCTAATATTATTGTATTCTTAATTTGTATTGATGATGATGATGATTATTATTATGATTATTATTATTATATAATATAATATTTTCCCTTTTGGAATGAATGATGGGGATGATGATGATGATGATAAATTATTATTATTAGTCTTATATACGAACAATTTGCCATTGTATCATATTGATGATGCCAACAATAATTGTATTATTATTTTATTACTCAAACATACATTAAACGTCATAATTGTTATATCCTCATCTATCATTATCCAACAATTGAAATTATTATTAGTATAATTAAAATAATAACCTAACAATATAATAATATATGAGAACTTTTTTAATGTATACTATATTATGAATACTAATAATAATTGGATTATTAATAAATTATATTTTATTATATTATTATATCAATGACAAATTATTATACTAGTATACTAAATAATAATGTTTTTTTAATGGAATTTATTATATTACTCAAAACATGTAAACATAATTAAACCAAAATAATAAATAAATCATAAATTATTATTCTTATTAATTATATGAATAATATCATAATTTGCCATTTGTTGGAATAATGATGATGAGGATGATGATGATGAGAAACAAGTTTATTATAATAATAACATTATTGTTAGTTACTAACAATTGTTGTGTTATAATAGAATAATTGTTATAATATGATGATGCTAACATAATGGATTATATATTATTATTCTCACAGGCATTAAACACAAAATCAACATAATAATAATAATAATAATAATAATTCATTTTCTTTTTAATAACTAACCTCTTCTGTTCTTGAATCTAGGACATGACGTCAGCTGTGATCACCCCCTGCAGTCACCTCTTCCATGCCGGCTGCTTGAAGAAGTGGTTGTATGTGCAGGAGACCTGCCCTCTTTGCCACAACCAGCTGAAAGGCTTATCACAACCCGACTCTTCAACACAGGACGCCCCGCCACACGAGCCCCCAATACAGCCAGCAGGGGATCTGGACCCTTCACAGCATCCAGAGTCAGATTCAACCCTCCAGGTTCCCCAGCAAGACGACACCACTCTCGCTTCAGCGTCAGACCTCACGGCTGGGCTAAAAGACGACGGTGACACTCCTGCCTGCTCCTCCTCTCAATCCTAAAACCTGCCTTGAGCCATACCCAACTCCACACACTGCTGGCCAAAAGACAGTGTTACAGCAGAGGGTCTGATGGGAAACTGTCAGCCCTCTCTGTGACTGATACGTACACATGGAATGCTCCTGAGACATCTATACAATCCAAATCCTTCTACCGTCCCCCTCTCATCCAGAAAATTACAGATTCCAGAGCTCAGAAAGCTTATCTGCGGTGAAAAGAGTCATTTCACCCCTTCCACATCTGGATCTACCAAAACACCAGCTCTTCCCCACCCTTTATTACGAAACTACAATCTCCAGCGAACACCAACCTGAATGTGATCATGTGACCCTTCGTTATAGTGCTATGATGCTCTGTAGGCACTTAGCACATATCCACTAGCACGCTCTCAGTATCCAATAGCAGTAGCCCATCTTTTTTTGTTCTCTATTTGTTTTATTGAGAGAATATATATATATACATATATGCCACTTCATTTGCACTAATGTAACATAAAGCAATGCTCCAAAGTTTGTCTTGTCTGATACCAAATATTTTGGTCTGTAAGCATTGAATCAAATTATATATGAAATATATACCCATGTACAAATATATATGTAAAGGAGTTTTGATATGCAAAAGTACAGTGTTAAGCAGCATCGAGTGTCATGAAGCGGCCTCAGGCTTATATGAACGCTGCGCCTCTAGCGACCTCTAGTGGCGGTAGTGGGAAGTGCCTCTGGCTGTGGATAAACACTATGACCGTTAAGGAGAGTCAATTTCATTCTCATCAGTATTTGGCATTTAGCGCATTTGTGAATATGAATACATTCGAGAATGTATGAGCACACTTTGCGAATGCCGTTTTTTTTCTTCTTTTTACTAAGCGTTTAAGTTAATGTATTTAACATAGTTTGTTAAACGAATGCTGTTTGGCTTGTGGGATTTTTAATCTCCAAAAGGGTTACTTTTATCTAAGCCATCAGATTTTCTTTTTTTTATTATAAAAAAAAGCTGTTACAGCTATTTTCCATTTTTTTTTTCATGATTGAGATTAGAGAGTATAATTCTATAGCATTTAACCTCTTCTTTTTTTAATAAAGCATACACGTGGAATGATGTTCTGTGAAGGCTAACTTTGTTTGAATTGCAGCTGAATTCAGTAAAATATGCCTGAACGTGAGCCTGAATGTCAGAATAAATCCAAACCTAACCCATGAAACATTTGTCCTGGCTTTCTTTCACAGTGCCTTTCTGAAGCATAATAAGACCTACCGGACTCATAAAGCCACCTGTGATGAATCAAACAGACCCACACCTGAGTGCTGAGGTAATGTCAGACTGAAACCATCAAAACATCTGATGAAGAGACAGACAGGATATGCACTCATTTCCTGACCATTTGCCATCTTTCAGAGGTCTGAAGATCACTTGCTTTCCTTCCCCTCTTATAGAGTTACTGTACACCCCTAATCTGTGCAGTCGTCATAGCCATAACTATTCTTTTAACATAACTCTTTTACTGTATGGATTTGGAAATGCGATAAACAGTTTGAAGTTATGGCATATTCCTGCTGTATTTAAGTGCAGTGAGAGGTGTCTCAGTGCAGGCAGATGTGAGCATTTATCTGCTTTTCCTGTGTGAGCACTTTAACTCCCTTTAGCATGAGGGGCAGGAAGAGAGAATGGAGGAAACATTAGCAAATCAAAGAACGCTACTCTTTAACCCCTCTCCATCCTTCTGATCAAAGTTAGCCTTGAACTCCGACCTTTGTGCAAAAAAGAAAAAAAAAAGTTACAAAAAAATACATGTGAAACTCAAGAACAAAGCACTCGGTCATTTTGGAAAGGCCAGATATTCCCTAGGTACTTTTTTCTCACGGAACCAGAATATAAATTATGTTGTCTTCACAAGTCCCCTCCAGTGTGAGTTTCTCCTCCACTCATTTTGGTTTGTGTGTCTCTCAGTGTGTGTGTGTGTAAAGGCCTTACAGCCAGTTTAAGGTCAAGTGTCACAGCAAAGTATCATTTTTTCTCTTCTGACCTAAATCTTGATAAGTGTTCTGTTGTAATATACATACTCAAAAGTAGGCCTACGATCACAATTTAATTCTGATAGGTCTATTTTAAAAGAACAGTTTAACCAAAAATTCAATGACTGTGTCAGATACTATTAACATCCATTTTATGAAGAAAAGAAAAAAAGCAATGAAAGTGAACTATGACTGTGTCTTACAGTCCCTCGAATTCTGCCTAACATCTCTTTTCGTTTCACTGAAGAACTTCTTAGGGGTTTGGAATATCATGAGCGAGTACATAAGGTTTTTAGATCCCAATTGTGTTTCCATGTGTGGCCACAAGATGACAATGTTGGACTGTCAACCATTAAGCACGCGTCTCTTGTGTCCGAAACACTTTCACGATTTCTTTTCTTTTCCACAAATCTCAGACTCTCTTAGTCGCTGCGCAAAATATGCACACATTTTAGCAGTTGTCATGATCACCATGAGCTGAAACTCTTCTTTCTCCAATTTCCTATAGGTCAAACTGAGATGGAAAACAAAGCCAAAGGTAATAATGAATATGTTGGTGCATTAAGAACACGACACAATTGCTTTCTCGCAGTCTGACCTTGACGCGAAAAAAAGAAGAATTTTTCATGTTGTACGAATTTAAGGCATTTTATCGAAACTATAGGCCTACCTGACAGTGTTAATAGACATCTTTTAATAAACATAGGCTATATAAATAGGCTAGCCTAAATGTTGAAATGCGGCCTTATGGTTTGAAACTGATAAAAGTAGCCTACTGACTGAATTATCTCACGTGACAAGAACTTTGTTTTACATTATGATTTATTTGATGTTTTAGTTCAATTCATTTATATCATCAACGACAGCGGGATTTATGTGGACATCTGTTTTACAAATCAAATCGAATTTGTCGCTGTCAGCAATAGGATTAGTTATATTATATAAAGATCAATTTAAGCATTTTTATCAGATTATCGTAAATACAGGCACGTGTTTTTTTATATATATATATAAAGATTGTAAATTGATTTTTTTCCATGCACATAGCCTACACGCATGCACTCGACGCTATATTTAAGTGATGCACAAAACGCGTTTTAATATGCTAAGTAGCCGGACTGTTTCTTATTTGGACACATGAAAATACACCGTTTCCACTGAGACTGCTTGTGTAGTTTCTGCCTCTTTAAACTGCTGTGTGGGAATATAAATATACAGGGACCCAGGGGCAGCAGAATTCCCCTCTGCCTGACCAGCACTGGGTTGGACGAGATTCTTACTTCCTCTGTCCGCTGTCTGTGGAGGATTCCATTTAGCTCTAGTAGCTACAATATCCATTTTCCGTGCATGCATATGCTCATTTTTGCACATTTCTAAAATACCATAAAGCTTTATAGTTGCATTCTAAATCTAAAACAAAACTGCTGTTGTGTGAAAAATGAAAAACACAAAGTGCTGCTTTGTAAAATGGTTTTGCGCTCCCAGCATTTACTGCTGTATATGTTATTACTGTCGTTTTATATCGAATCTGACAAAGCAGCTGTTAAACTGTTTGGGTCTGTACTATCCAGTTTTGTTTGATGCGTTTACTGTCATTCATATATGCTACTATCAGAACTGGATCATAAATCTGTACATGGCTTTTTTTTAAATCAGCAATGGCGTTTTTAAATACAATATATGCGTCTTTAAATGCATTAAACAATTTAATCATATTAGTAATACATTTTATTTATTAGCCTATTAATTGATAACAATTAATCTGTTGACAAATCTGCGACAAAGTTCACATTTTGCTCTAACGTCTTTTTTACTAAATCTTTTAAAGACTCATTATGACACTATTTAACACTAATTATTCATTTCCTCACATCAGTTGTCAAACACATCACATGGGCTAATGTCTCTCGTAACGTTACTCATTATTTCGATGACAGATCTCTGTTTAGTCTACTTCATCATGGTCTTAATTCTAGTCCACAAACGTGTTTTAAATAAAGAATAATATCCTAATATGTCCGCGGCTGCCTGGTGTTTCACTAACCAAAAAAAAAAAAAGTTATATTACAAAAGTATGTAAAAGTTCGTTGTTTACCTGAACGTAAACAGACGCTCACGCACAGAAACAGCGTTCGCCTGGCACAGCAGGTAACCATAGCAACAGTAGGCCGCTTGAGCACTTTGTGTCAGGATCATTATCGATATTTCAACAGAAATTAATAAAGAAACACTTTATTACATTTACATTTCTCACAAAAAATGCTGCCGTGTTTTGTTTAAAACGTCTTTAGGATAGTTGATATTTGTTTAACCGTGTCAGGGGCGCCAAAGGACAACTTGAACAGCTCGAGACGAACCTCGACAACCCGAAATTTCCTTGAAAAATCCCTTTTAAAGGTCCAACCCTAGACCGGTATTTAAACAAACTTATACTGTGCTTTTTCTAAAATAATCTCACAATATTAAAAAAAAAACATCTCCGTGTTCATGTGAACCACATCGATTTGGCTTCAGTCGCGCGCTCTGGTAGGCCGTTTGCTGCGTGACATTTAACGCGCGGCGCATAACTTCTTTCTGGCTTTCTCTCTAAACACGCCGCTCGCTAAGTGGGAAGGGCTGGCTGTGATATCTAATTAGGCGACGGTCTTCGTGGTTGGGTGGACAGCTAATGGTAGTTCAGCTTTACTTATGTTTGGGGGGCGGCCCTGCGTGCGCAGTCACTCCCTCCTCCTCCTCCTCCTCTTCCTCCTCCTCATTTGGTATAGTTTGCTTGTGTTTAGTTCCCAGAGACAGTCACATCGGATTCCTTTGGGAAAGGACACAAATCACTCCCGTTTGAACAAGGGGAACAGCGAGGGAGCTGTCTCCACAAGGGTCCACCTCTCCTGGTTGATTTCATATTGCTCATTCATGTGATTTGATCAGAGAATACTCTTTGTGGAGAAAGACAGGAAAGGAAAGGAGGAGAAAGTAAAGAAAAAAAAGTCTCTGGGTGATGACATTTGACCTAACCCTCAGCGAAGCCCGTTCTTGATCCTATTGTTTCTTAAAGTGACATTAGACTTTTTTTTTTTTTTGCGCACGCTAGCCCAAAGGGACCTCCAAGTCTAATCTTGCAGTTTTTGTTTGTTTGTTATTGTTGCACGTGTGTTCCCAAACCTGATTTGACTCTCGAGCTCTTTTTGGCACGTCCTCTAGTTTTGTGTTTCGAGAGAGAAGCGCTAAGCAAGACAACGGGTGACACCTTCTCCCCCATACACCAACTCCGTCTTTTTTAACGCGCGATCAAAGAGCAAGCGCCGACTGAGCCGGTGACAGGAGTCCTCGTTTTCAGGTGCGGATTCAAGACAGCATTCACAGGAGCGGGAGTAGTATGAAGAGGAGCCCATCGTTGCCAAGGTAGACCCGTCCGACATGGATGCCGGGATTCCGGTTGGTGTGGGATGGCGAACACAAAGCCGCTCAGGGTAAGCCGCGGCGGTCTTCAGCGCTACGGGAGAAACTAGACTGAATACTGTCTCTTATCATCCTGGTACTACACCAAACGCTCTGTATATCATCCTAATCAGTGCGCGATATCTGCTTATTAATAACCATGCGACACAGATATTGATTTTTTCTGCGATAATTCGTATCAATCCTCTCAGCGTGCTGGTGGCACACCTACACGATTCTTGCTGAGTTTTGGCACGTCACATTAAAAAACGGGTTTGATTAGCCTATTCATCTACTTCTTATTCTACGCTAATATCCCTAAGGCTTTTCCTTCTAATTGCTTTGCAGCCACTAGTTAGGGCATTGATTCTGTCGCTTTAATGTGTAAAATAACTGAATTTTGAAGACAACACGACAGTAGTTTGGTTTAAAGCAGCTGAACAGAGTTCTTAGATTGAGTTATATTTATATGAATTATTTTTTTTAACACAGTACATCTGTTGTTATCTCTTTAAGAGAATACATTAAAACGTCCTCACTGAGTGTTTTAAAAGACCGCTACTTTTAAATAGCCTATTTGTTTAAACTATTAAACTGTCATTTTAATAGTACATTTTAAGAGCTTTTGCACTGCAATTTGAAAACTAAAAAAAATGCATTCGAACCCTTTTTTTAGGAAATTGTAATGAAATAATCACAAACTAATTTATTTTTTATTTTTTATTATACATATGTAAATATTTCCTCCTCTCTCTGTCTTGTATGTGTTCATAGTGGAGTGGGTCTTGCTCGAGCACACTTTGAGAAGCAGCCTCCTTCAAATCTTCGCAAATCCAACTTCTTCCACTTCGTTTTAGCGCTATACGACAGACAAGGACAACCCGTGGAAATCGAAAGGACTTCTTTTGTTGGATTTATTGAAAAAGAAAAGGCAAGTGAAACGTTCTCTTTTGCATATTGGTTTTGCAAATTGGTATAATTTATTAAAGTGTAGGCTAGATAAAATATTATTGATATTAGCCTAAAGTTGAAAGCTTATTTGCCTGTACTCAATAAATCATACTCTTGCATTAAATTGCTGTTCTGCATGAATCCCTTAAAACCTCCATTTAATTATTATATTTGTATTTGTATTTTACATTATTTTATTTGTATAATTTAAGAAAGCCTCATGTTTTATATTTGTTCCCTTCAGTACTTTATGCATTTACTAACAAATCTGTAGGCTAGCTATATTTTTTGCAGAAATATTACAGTGATAACCTACTGTCATAAAGTTAATATTCCCTTTCAAGGTGCTATTTAAAAACATTTATTTTTATTATTGTGAAGGACCGTATGCTACTTTAATAAAAATACTCAACACAAATATAATGTTTTGTAAGCACTTGTAACTTAATCATAGTGAGCGAAGTGACTGATTTCATTAAAAGATGTGGCTATTAATGCTTACTGTGTATTTAATCACTTTGTACACGTCTATACATGATTAAATTGTGAAATCACACTGTTCAACACATAAGACTTATTATTATTATTATTATTTAAGTATTTTTAACTCGTTCGCTTACTCAGTGAAAATGCATTTTGTACTGTTTTTGTTTCGGCTGGCTCATGTGCGTTAGAAGTTTTTTTCTTTTTCGGCCTCCTGGTCCGCAAGGGAATAGCCGGTCTGACTCACGGGGCTCTTCAGAAATAGTAAAATAGGTTTTTCTTGCTAACCATCGAATTTATTTTTGCAGGAATCTACCGGAGAAAAGACCAACAATGGGATCCATTACAGATTGCAGCTTCTTTACAGCAACGGTAAGAAGAAACGCATCATCTAAGACTCATTGAACTTTGCATAAACACATCAGGGATTTACTTCTGCGCGACAATCTGAATAAAATAAAAAGACAGCGAGACTGATAGAACGACAAGGAGGGGTGACAAAGAAATAAATAATTCATTATGTAACTAGATGATTCAAATGAATATAATGTCCTGAAATAATAATAATAATAATATACTGTTATAACAATTCGTATAATTGTTCAAACAAAAGAGGTTAAAATGCGCAGCAAAGTCGTAGCGTTTTAACTATAAACATTCATGAAACACAAAACGATCCCCATTAGTGCACTTTTCCGGTTACGCGTTTTCCAGAAATGTGCACTTCATTTTTGATGGAAGCTAATGGCCTGGCCATAATGAAAGTACACTCTTTTCTGTCTACTAATGTGGTAAATGACAACCAGACGTTTGAAAGTTTGTTGCGCCAGTCCTTAACGACCCTCATCCTTTTTACAAGACGTTTTGAACATATTTTATTTAGTTAAAAAATCATGTTTTCTGTAATTGTTATTTTTGATTATGTCTATTTCACTCTTTTATAAGCTGTACATTTTTCTTGCGCTTTTTCTTTCTAAAAGCTATTTTTATTTTTAGTTTATGTATGTGGGTCTAAGTTTGAGTTTCATCCAAAGCTATTTTTTTTTCTTCCGTAATCCTTTAACACTGTCTGCAGTCTATGTTGGGTTGGGTTGTCTAGACATTTGAAGCATCTATGTTGTATTAAAGTCATGGTATTGAGAATGATAAATTTATACCTGCCAGATCCATTTCTGATCTATGTTTGTGCATATGACCTGCATTGTGTTGCGAGTTAAAGAGGACTTATCTTCTCTCCTCTACAGGCATCAGAACAGAACAGGACTTTTATGTACGCCTGATTGACTCCATGACCAAACAGGTAGGACGTTATTTCAAAATCCCCACGGTTGGCTGGTGAATCGTCTGGTGAGAGTCTGTGTGTGATATGCAGCTAGAGTGAACGTGTGCCGTGCACCCTGGTGAGTTTGGGGTTACACACTCTAGCATGCCTCAGGGGCACGAGGATCGGTTAGTGTCTAAATATGACATACTCTCTCTGGGACATCGTTTAAGATGACTGAGCGTATGCATGTATTTATGTGCATACGTGTGACAGTGAGATTGATAGCTAAAGAGGGAAAGAAAGAAAGAGACTTTCAGTTGTATTCATTGTCTGTCACAGGGGATTATCCAGCGGTGCCTTTCAATGTTTAAACGGCATACGTTTTTGAGTGTGTGTGTATGCGCGTGACTCTCTTGCAGATAGTGCATATTCAAATGTGTTGTGGGAACAGATGTTTGTTATGAACACGTATGAAAGTTGTTATAGCTTGTTATATTAACCGTGCAGGTTGTGAGCTTTAACCCTGGAGAAAAACTCATATGAGAAAACACAGGGCAGCAAGAGTAACCTCACAATCTCATATGTGGCGCTCTTCCTTTCCCCCCTAAAACAGAAACAGCCTCTCCCTCTCTCTCATTCTCTCTTTCCCACTCGTCTCCTCATTCCCTCTCCCATGATCTGTGTCTAGAAATGTTGTTATGAAGACACTTTAGGGAAGTGTATTCAACAGCGATTACAGCTGCGAGTAATTCATAAGTGTAAATGAGAGAAAAATATTTAAAGTACACTTGTAATCAAATAAATATGCAAAGCTGTTTTGATTAATCACTAAAATAATTGTGTTTCTTATGAGATGTTTTCATAATAGTCATTTTGTATGACAAGTAATATGTGTGTATATGTGTAACCCCAGCCAGGATGAAGTGTGTATGGATATGAGGTAATTAGCAGGCACTGTGACAGACAACCTGCTAACGCTCTGAACACTTAGTATATCATGTGATTTAAACATACCAGCACGCTTACCCTATTGTTCCACCCTGTTGCTACTGTTTTGCTTTGTTATGTGTGTGTATGTGTGCTTATTGAGACGTGGAGAGTGAGAGAAATACTAAAGCTCATCTTACAGTTATTTTAATTTAATCTTTATTTTGTCTAAAACAAAAGTATGCAACGTTTAGTCTTTTACAGAATGTGTTCTTAAATTTATTATAGTTTGTATATATTTTACAACAACTCTTAACATTAGTATTAATTATTTAATAATTTCTAATATTTATACATTATGTTTTTAAATATATTAATTATTTGAAAAAAAAGAGCAAATACTACATTTTCACTAATATACTTGTTGTCATGACCCGAAGCATTCATTTCTATTCAGAAATTCCTACTACAAAATCCCTGGATGTTACATTTGGCTCAAACAGTTCCGCAGCTCCCCTTTCTGTATTGTGTGATTTGTTTGTGGTTTATAATTTCCTTTGCATGAATGTTTATGTGCAAGAAGCTAGGTGCTGTTACTGATGCTAGTTCTTGCCCTCGCTCTGCTCAGCGGTTTGGCCAGCGTGTAGTGGGACAGATTTATGTGTGTGGGTGAAAGGCAGGAGCGTTGTGCTGAGGGAGAGAGACTGTTCTCTGACACCCCTGAGGTAAATACAGTGGCCAGGGGCCTGGCCTCGGCTCAGCCTTTCACTGAGTGTCTCAATAAAAAGCCGTTTATATCCCCAGGGTTGTCTCCCACGTGCACATATATTACCGACTGATTTACTGGCTATTTCTGTGGCAAACTGCCCTGCCATACCTGTTAATGATGTGGTGCCACTGAGTGAGCGAGAAAATGAGATAGTGTGTGTGTGTGGAAGAGAGTTTGGCAGCCGAGTCAACATGCTAGCTAGTATCAGATAGTAAAGCATGGTACTTTGGTATTTACATAAAAATGTGCAAAATCTGTACCTTTAGGGGTACAACAGCTTGTCAGTGTGGCAGTACTGTTAAAGGAACAACTGCACCTTTTCATAGTAGTACCCAAAGGGTACATATTGTCACGCTGAGGTACAAAGTTGTCTTTTTAAGGGTACCAGTGACAAGCCCCTAAAGGTAAAACTTTTGTACACACAGAAAAAAAGGGGTCAGAATTGTACCTTTTGGGGTACAACAGCTTGTAACTGCAAATACCCATAAGGACATATTTGTACCTTTTTTACCCCTATTAGGTAGTACCTTAAGGGTATGTATTACTTCTCTAAGGTACTAATATGTACCTAATAGGGGTAAATTTTTTTTTACAAATATGTCATTTTAAGGGTACTGCTCAAGCTGTTGTACCCCAAAAGGTACAATTTTGCACCCCCTCCCCACATTTTTTTTCCCTGTGTGTATTGTTTTTCTTAGGTACTTGGTATTATCATAGTATAATGTCCAAAAAACATGGTAAATGCCGCTCAGTTCTTTCAATAGCAGAATACTTTTTCACTACATTTCCCAGAATCCCTTTCTCAAATGTTCCCATATTTGCAAACAATAACTTTTTTTTTTAGGGGCAAGGTATATTTACTGTTGCTAAACGAATGTTTGAGTGTGAAAAGGGTGAAAAATGTAATAACACAGATTTTGCCACATGCTCAAATTGGTCACATGGTTTTGACTCATTGACCAAAAGAAAGTTGCTTTGTTTGAATGTGACATTAATAAATTACTGACAATGTACAATGGACACATGCATGTGAGCATACCCTTTTGTGTTAAGACCTTAAGCCTGGCTCCATTTTAGACTTTTCTGCTCTCGTTGTCATTTGACTGCGCTTTTTTTTTTTTCTCGTCCATGTCAGCATGAAACACGGTTTAGGTTATGACAGAGTGTTAGCTGGTCTTTAAATGCCTTTCGGAAAACCCGGTCCAAAACCACTCTGCGGTGAGCAGTCAGCCTACATATGCTGAGGAGTGCTCGCAATGTGTTTAAGATTTCCCATTAAAGCCCCATAACTCTGTACAGAGAGGCTACAGAGCGCCTCTCCATTCAGCATGTGCTGGCTTTGGCAGTGTCAGGCGGGAGGGCTGATGAGCAGGTTTATAGAGCTGTTCAACACACACTTCTCTTTAGCACTTAGCAAGGCGGTAAAGTCCAGTCGCCTGACCACACAGTTAGCTTCTGTACATACGGACAGCTATTAGAGACAATTAAACAACTTGGGCTAGAGCTGCAAGGATCAAAAAAGTTCACATTCAGTGCATACAACTGACATATTCAGTGGCCGTCTTGTGCTCACACACCCAATAAACTCCATATACGCTTTCTCGGTTTGCCTGTGGGAATGGTTGGCACGGGTGAGGAGAGATGGAGCGGATGTCAAGCTGACAGGCCATATCTGTGATCAACGCATGAGCTCATGACAGATCTGATGAAGACAATGCAGTAAAAGACTCTCTCTTTCTCTCGCTCTTTATCCTTCCATCCAACTGTTTCCCTCAACAGCTGAAGCGCAGAACAAAAGCGAATCACATACGTGGGCTTAATGTGCACACACACTGCGCTGACACGCTAGCGTGATGGTAACAAAGAGGGAAATGTGTTTTCATGTATTTACAGTGCATTGTTTACATGCCTCAGATGCGGCTGTCAGTTCAAGGCGGCACTGGCGGCTCTCAAACAAGATTTGAGGAGCAGTTTGTGCAATATAAAATATGCATTAAAATCAGCCAGTGGTCTCGGCCTTGGGGGGGTGAAACTTTCAGCAGGGCACACCTCGGCCCCGTGATGCAGGTTCAGGCATCCGTGCCCTCCTAGAGAGCTTTGTTCAGAAAAGTGCCTGGCTAGAACTGGTTTGTAACTCTGATCTTTACTCGGGGGGGCCGGTGTTGCTGTGGTGTGTTTGGTCGGTAGAGCTAAGCTTCGGGCAGATTCCTAAATAAATTTGCACAGGAGAGAGGGTGTTCTCGCCGTTCTGTCTGCTGGTGTATGTATGGTCTGTTATTACGGAATCGGTGTGTTTTTACATGGCGCGAGTCGACCCTTCCCAAAGACAGGGGCGAAGCGAGCGTGCCGCTGAGGTGACCAAAATCTCCTGTATTAGATATTTCCTATAAGCCACGGGGTTGTTGTTGGGGAGAATGGCGCTGGCGGGCGTGTGCCAGGCACGGTGAGGTCGTAATGCACTCACATTTGAGATGTAAACCACGGGGGCTGTGAAGATCCCAGTGATTAAGTCTACTCATCTACATTGAAAATGTGAAATCTGTAGCAAAGAAAAAGCATTCAAAGCTACTATGCACCATAATCTTAAAGACGCATTTTCTCTAAATCTGAGCACAACTGAACCAAACCCACCTGACTCAAGACTGATCATAGTCTAAAACAAGGTGTTTTCAAATTTTAAACGCCAATGACAACCTAATCTATAATAGTGAATACATTTAATCATAGTGTCGGTTATGTATTGTCAGTCCTCAGTATTATTATTCTTGTGTGTGTATATAAGGCCCATTTTTACTGTCTGAGAAGAAGAACCATGAGTCTGAGTGGTGGGGGAATACACCAATTTTAGAAAAGTAAATTTTTATATATTTGTTTAATTCTATACCTTACGAAATTAGCTGGAACTTGTTACTTTGGTTTGAGCATTTTATTAATTCCTTAATTTATATTGTATACGTACACCCAATATATGTTTTTTTTCCTGCCTACCTTAGAGTCCCTTAGATGTATAAACCTAAGAAAAAAAGCTATTTAGATTCAACTTTATTTGTACAGCACTTTTCACAATAAATATAACTCCACAGCAGATTTACATTTACTTTTTACAGTCCTAAAATAGATTTTGTTACAGTATTTATGTGCATGTGTATATATATTTTTTTTTGTTAGGTTAAAAGCCCTTTAAGAGACCAAAGTTCAGTCTTGACATAAACAACATGCAGCATTTTGCCTTTGCACGACAGGTGTGACGACAGGGGCTACAGAAAAATCCACCCAAAGACGCTTGGTGTTGCACTAGCTCGAATCCAGAGGAGGATGCACGACCATTGTTGTGTTTGCCTCTGAGGAGAAATTGACAAACTGTTTTCAGACTTGTTCCAGGCACTTTTATACTGTTCTCGGCATGGAGTTATTCCGAGTCTGTTTGCAGGGGCTTTGTGTGATAAATAGCCGGTCTTATATATGAAATGAATGTGTGGTGGTGTAGAGGACGTCTTTGTGTGGCCTGAACTGCTCTCTCTGCCTCCCGCTTCCTCTCAGAAAGCCTGCGGGGTCGAGGCTCTAGGCTCAGACAGTGATGCATGCTTGTGCGCTTTTAGAGGACCTTGACCCTCATTTCCACAATGTGAAACCTGACAAACAAATGTCCGCGATCACCTATGTCCTCAAGTCACAGCAATGACAGGAAATAAAAAACTTATGTTTATGTTTATGAAATAAACTTTCTTCTTTTTTTCTGGGTCTGATGCTTTGCTTATAAAACTTGTTTTCAAACAAGTGTTTCATGTAATTGAAAAAGCATTGTGCACTTGTGAGGGAAACAGTTCCTCATTAGAACCATCAGCTGTTTTTCTGTGTCTTCAGTTGCCATGGGTGGCATGTATATGTGTGTTCAGAGAGAAAGAGGGAGTGATTCATGGCAAACGGGTTTAAGTGTGTGTGTGTGTGTGTGTGACAGAGAGCAGCCTGTTAATAGGCTGCAGTGTTGTGTGTATGTTTTGAGTAGAGTCACTGATTCACGGCTGTGGGGGACATCTTGTGTGGAATTGGAGGATGGAAACAAAGCTGAGGTTTTTGGATGAAGTGTTAGCTGGGCCAGATGGCTCGCTATGCTCCAGTCTGGCAGCCCAACTGCTTGCCGCTCACATAAACACACACATGCTAATGCACAAATACATGCGTGAATGCATACACATGCACAGGGTCTCACAGATGCGGGCTTATGGCAGCTCACATGCACACATCTTTCCTAGAGGGCTATTTCACACTGGAGTACAACACATCTTTAGAGGGACCTGTAATTAAGCAGTTTATCTGTTTGTCCTCCTTTATCTGTTTTCACTTCACAAACATCTTTTCTCATGTAGTAATAAGGGTGCTTTGCTGAGCAATAATGTTTTGTGTTTCTGTATTATTAACCAATCTGTGAGCCCCGGATGCCTGTGGGGGGTGGGCACTGTGGCAAGGGTGGTCCGCTATGACATAATAGGACAGTAATCTGCACAGTCTAACAAACACTACACACAGTTCTTTTGATTCTCCCTGTCTGCTTTTAATTAAACCAACGAGCAACAAATGATGGCTCTGAATGTTGCCAAGAGCATACAATGCAGGATTGTGCAAAATTCAGGCCTCTTTTCAATTCATGGGAGGGAATTGGAATTAAATTAGCCACACCTCCACAGGAAGTTGAATTGGAATGACAGAAAGAGGAGTTTTCTGAATTGGAATTCAATTAAATTACACAGCTAATGCATTCTGGGCATTCTGGGATCTAGCTACAGTATCTATCTATCAAATTGTCTTGACAAGCTTTTTTAGTTAAAAATGACAGTTACATGAACATTCTTACATTCAGTTTGAATCACAAATTGTGTGCAGCTCTGTTACAATAAACTAGCATTGGTAATTTGTGTCAAATGTGAAACAAAATAAATAAACTCATTTGCCAGTTATCAGATACAAGTGATGATGTATTAGATTGGATATTAAAGTAACAGTTCACACAAACATGAAACCTCTTGTCATCATTAAAACCTGAATGACAATTTTTTCTGTGGAACACAAATAGAGATCTTAGACTGAATGATCGCGCTGCTCTTTCCCATATAGATTCAAAATGTACCAATAGTGTTATGTGGAACACACAGAAATCTAAGTCTTTATTCATTGAATCACAGATGTGCACTTTCAAACTTTGTGTGTTGCCTGACACCAAACACCAAACGCCATTGGTTCTCACATAACCAAACGTAATGCACCAAGTTTAAGCTCTTAGAGAGGCGGTTAGGGATCGTTTTCCATTGCAGCAGGTAAGTGGGCATTAAATTGCCCACTTTGAGCCTGGCTCAGTCATAGACGGCCCACCCTGCACACAGAGACTCTGTACAAGCATTCCCACGGTGCACGGGGTAGTTTTGATTGATTGATTAGCTGAAACGAAAATACATCTATGAAATTCAGAGCCCAATGTGTAGAGTGAGAAACATGGGACCAAATGAACAGAACATTCTGATAACAGAAACTAAAACTGACCTGATCATTCCCATGCTGCATGAGATCTTTCAACGGCAGTCCTCTGCCAGATAGAATAAGGGTCACATAACTGCCTATGAGTGCTGCATTGTGTGTATGGCGTAATGATGTGATGTCATAATGTTTCTGTTTCAGTGAACCGATGCAAGCAGACATTCGATTCTTTTCATGATAGGATTTAAACACCCTGGGAATTAGTCATGGAAATTTGTGCATGCTCAGAGCATTTACACCACAAGGAGAAAATGTTGTTTGTCAATTTTCTCTAACCACATTTTTCCACCTTCTCTTGTTCATCAGGCAATTATCTATGAAGGGCAAGACAAAAACCCAGAGATGTGCAGGGTCCTGCTGACACACGAGATCATGTGCAGGTGAGAAACACACACACACACACAACAATCACACACACACACACACACTGTACACCACACTCCCTCCTTCACTATTACACAATCAAGCTCTTGAACCTTCCCTACCAAGCTCTGCCCTTTGACTGTGAGAGCTTTACTTTAGCATCGTTTTGGTCTTGGCTGCAGACCTCTGGATCCAGCGTTAGTGTGACAGGGCTGAGCTTTCTGCTCACACACACACACACACACACACACACACACACACACACACACCCACCCCACACACACCCACCACACACACACACACACGACGGTAGCAGAGCTGTGATAGCCCTGTGTAAATTAGACATAATGGGAAGATAAGATTTACCATACTAATAATAATTTGGATGAAAAGATCAAGCTCATTATCGCTTTACTTTATCATACACTATTCCATCAAAACCCTGGTTGGTTCATCCATACACATGTTTACTTCAGTTAAGAGACTCGCCATTGTGCACTATTACACAAGACACACCCAGATCATTTTTCACCAGTCCAAATGGGATTCTGATAAACGTATGCCAGCCTGTTTTCTATCAGAGTTAGAAGTGTTTTTTGTTTTTTCCCAGACTCTGCCTCAGCCTTAGAAATCAAAGCTTGGCTTTGTCCAAAAAAGATGCCAGCATTTCTATTTTTGGAGGCTGATGTTTCAGTGATTGGTGGTGCTTATTTTATTTATTGATGGCATAAATACACACACACAAAAGGCAAGCAGAGAAATACATTTCTGTACCTGTTCATTTTGTGTGCCAGAATTGTAATTCCTGTATTTGTACTGAATTTGAACTGAGCAATAAGGATGCAGAATTGCTACTTGAATAACTAATTGCAATTGAAATTTTAACTAAACAAATTTTAACTAAAAAGATAAGTTTGTCAAGACAAACTTTGAACTTGTTTGTAATTCTGATGAAAAGTGTAGCCTTGAAGGTTTACAGAGATGGATGGATGGATGGATGGATGATGTACTAGATGTCAAAGCAATAGTTTGCCCAAACATAAAAACAACATGAACAACTCGCATTGTTACAAAACTGCATGACTTACTTTCTTCTGCTGAAAATAAATAGAGATGTTAGACAGAATTGATTATGCTGCTTTTTCCCCATATAGAGCCAAAAAGTACCATGAAAGCAGATAATTTGACTTAAACAACAATTTTCTTTATCCATTATTCACTCATTTGCAGATATGCATATTTAACTTCCTATTAAATTCACATTATTGAATTGAAAGGGAGCCAATTCTGTATTTTGCACACCACTGTTTGTAGCGACAGCTTAAGCAATGGAGTTTCAAGAGATGAAAAATTAACAAAGACGGACCTTAAGTTCAGAGCAACCCTTGTCTCTCTCCCTTCTTGAATCTCTATCCAGGTCATCCACTTCTGCAAGAAAAGAGAGCGAGAGAAAGCCATGCACCTTTAATTAAAATCAAAAGATAAATTCCTTGCACTTAAAACTGGGTTGTGGAGATGAGTCCTCATCTATTTTTGGTTGAAGTGGAGAGCATTTGAACAGTTTTCTACTAAAAATATACCACTCATGCTTGGTTAATTAGGACAAGAAAAAACTCATTACTCAATAAGAATCCTCTTGTTATTCCACAGCTAATGAATGCAGCTTGCTTTGAGTTTTGACAATGAAATATGTGCAGGCGAGCCAAGGCTCTCTCCTCTTTCTCTTTCTCTTTCAATCCTTCGCTCCCCCTCACTACCTTCCTTACATGCGCACACACACACGCGCGCACACAGCCTTCTGTTATCGTTCTTTCAAAATAGTCGCTGATTTAACGATGTGTATTGACACAAACACTTAGTACCATACGTGTCTACAAAGGCTCACCACGTCAGCTTTGATCTGCCACTGTAGGATTACACAGATCACATCTGAAGTACATATCGCTACTGGTACCCTTAAGGTCCCACAGATGCAAATGTCTGTACTCTGTTTCATACCAAAGAGCTTTCCAAAAGCAGGCGAAAATGAAAAGCATCTATTTCAAATAAGTAAACAACTCATTCTCATCTCTATCTTCCTCCTTTTCCCCTTCTTCATCTGTATATGGTGTTTCGATGCAGAGCCTGTGCTGAGAGAAAGGCACAATTACCAGTCTGCAATTAGACTGCTCTCCATTAATCAGGGCTGTTAATTGCTGTACGCCTTGCCATTAGCCATATGGTGCCGCATGGGCCTGCAAGCTTTTCCCAAACAACTCGCTCAGAGGCAAGGCTAGAAACAATCACTCAAACGCAACTCTGGGCTCTTTATGATGGAGTTCCAAATCCTCATATGCACGGATTGATGAGGTTTTGTTTGGTTTGTGTGGTGCAGATGAAACATGATAAACTTGGCCAGATTATTAAAGGCTGGGTGGTCACAGTTGGAGAAATGCTGTTTTGTTTGGTTTTGGGGGCTATTTTAGAGCTGCTGTCTGTAAAGGAGCTGGGCTAAGGGCAGTTCAGCTGTAATGGCATCAGTGCGGACCACATCCTGGTAATTACGTGCAGCAATTTGGATTTAATTTCTTCAAATGCTGCAGCAGGAGGAAACGCTTGAGATTAAAGATTACGGTTTCCCTGCAGGTCCGCTGGGATGGAGCAGAACGAGCCAGAATTGGCGAGAAATCCCCCTGAATGAAGTCAGATCAATGCATGGAGTCATCACATTGGCGTTGATGGGGGGGGGGGGCTGGAGGTTCACGGTTGCGTTGGGGGTTGCCGTGTTGTGGTTTCCCTTGGGCTCCGGCTGACTATTGGGTTATCGGAGTGTCAAATCCATCTGTGCCCACCCCTCGCATCCCAGAAAGCTTTGCTCCTGTGTGACCCACTTCTGAGAGAACATTGCTAAAGACTTGACTACTCTCAGAGGAGTGAGAAAAAATGAGAGCAGAGGAAGGTAAAAATACGACAGCAAGAGTAAACTGAGACAGAAGCCCGACCACACTGTGTCCAAACTAACAAGGGCGCTTAGATGTGAATGAGGGGTCAAGCTCAATCCATGTTATCAAGCTCATCAGGTCTAAAGGAGCCCACTCACACACAGATCGGTTCTGCTCCTATCACATGACGCCTCCTATACTCTCTCTCAATTGAGCCCCTCTGCCATCTGTGCTGGGAAACCTGAACCCACCGCCCCACCTGCTGTTTACCCCCAGCCTCCATCCACCGAAGACATCATGTATACACCTCCTTTCCATCCCTCCTGTCTTCTTTCACTTGCTCATGCTCTAGTATCCATCTTGCTCTCCTCTGCTGTCCCATGCAGAGTAACCTATGAGATTAAATATAGAAAAAATAGGCACACATTTAATCAGGCAAAAAACAACCATTCAGATGTGAGTGGGCTGTTTGACTAACATACTAAACCATCATCACACTTTGCTTGATTTTATTTGATATTTAGGGGATGCTAATAGGTTGTGCATCAAAACCATTATAATTTTATTAATTTTATTCCTCGACTCTGCTTTAAAGGGGTCATATGATGCGATTTCAAGTTTTCCTTTCTCTTTGGAGTGTTACAAGCTTTTGGTGCATAAAGAAGTTCTGTAAAGTTGCAAAGACTAAAGTCACATATCCGAAGAGATATTCTTTATAAAAGTTAGGACTCTGCCACGCCCCCCTAAACGGCTCGTTCCTAACACGCCTCCACATATCTAGGTCACTATGTGGAAATATTAGCATAATAGCGCCCAAATGTGCCACGCAAGAAGAAGCGTGGTTTCAGGAACATCAGTAGTGTTGATGCAGCCATGTCAGAGACATGATGTGTGATTCAGTGCGAAAGAAAAAGCACCTTATTTGGCCTTCTGGAAGTAGATGCAAAGATAGTCGCTTTACAGTGATGTCGGGCTAGTTCTTCTTTGATTGTCTAGGAGTCAACGGACCGAACGCACACGGCGTCTGCCCATGGTGCCCAGATTGTAGCATACTCACACCGGAGTGTGTATGGTACCGTCCTCATCGCGGTGTCACCCGGGCTCGTGTGCCTTGCGTTTGGGTGTGAGTTGTCGTTCCATTGGGTGCAACTGGTCTGACATGGGCGTACTGCCGGCCTGCGATGAAGGTGATTCGTCAGTGCACAGGTTCCAGCGGCAGTTGGCCGACTCTCAGGCTGCCTGCGTTGTAGGCTGTGACGCGACCCCAAGTGTGGCCCGTTAAGTCGCCGCGTAAGCTTGTTGGCGCATTGTGGTGGTGCGCGAAGAGAAGCCTAGAGAGAGGAGGGGGGTGATTCATCGCTTCACCGTTCTGAGCAACCGCCCCTAGTGGCTCCTAAACCTCCTGCTGTGCCTGTGTTGCTAACTGCAAACGACCTAGCCAGCTTCCCCATCTCACTGTTGTTGGCCTGTCACCTGTTGCACTTTGGCTGTGCCCTTAGTTCGGGCTTGAACTGATGTGTAAACGATGACTTTATTTAGTCTGTCCCTTACCTTTTAAACCATGTGTGTGCTCCCACATAAATAGGTCCTGGTCGCTGTGAGGGGGGTGCTTGCACGGGGGCCCACAGGGGTGGGGGTGGTGGGTGGGGTCCCAGAAATCAGGGCAACCTGACATTTCAACAAAAAACTGTTCGCTTCACATGACTTTATCTTGGCGCGCGGCTCCGCTAATAACGGACAATCAAATGCCTCGGTAGCTGGCCATCAAGCAGACGCGCTTGTCGGAAGGAGGGGGGACCTTTTGTAGAAAACAAGTGTTTGAGAGAGGGCGGGGCATAATGTACGGTGTGTGGAAAATAATGTGTTGTTTGAACATTAAAGCATGTCAACATATTCTGTTACACCAAATACAAAAATAATGATCTTTAAAAAAGCATCAAATGACACCTTTAACACATTTCTTGAAACTATGCTCATATTCTGAGCAGTAACCAGTAAACACAATCCTAACGCTACCCAATTCCCCAAACAATCTATTTCAGGTCAAAATGACTCTACGCTCAAAACATTCCACGACTCGTGCTGAAAAACCAAACTTGGCTAATACATCACCACAAGCCATCAAAAACACACACTCTTACAACATCTGCTTACCCACTGTGATATAATTCAAACATACTACAAAAACCAAAAACCAGTAATAAGTAATGTTGCTTGTGGTTCTCCCCCTTTAAGATCTTTTCACATAATGAACACATGCACATTTTTTTATTCCTTAATGTACTGTACAGTACAATACACCAACACAAAAAAAATGTATTCTGCCTCAGCATCCCTTATTTGTTCTGGGTCAGGCCAGAGAATCTCGTCATCATCACAGGCTATACTGGCCCTAGCTAGGCAGCGGGGGAAATCCTCTTGCATGCCTGATCCACCCCTGGCATCAGCTGAAATGTCTAGTCAGGCTTCTTCCATTCCATCATCTCTGTGTCCTACAAAAATAGAAGTACTGATTACTGTAACTGTAACATCCTTTTTACTAAATGGAAGCAGACAGAAACTCTATCTGTATGTAAGGCAATTTGATGCATGTGTTGTAACAGAGTACAGCACACAAAAGTTACAGTAAAGTACACTGAGGTACACCTACCTGTTTTCCTCCCTGGAGGTTCTTATGATCGAGGCGACGGTGAGGCAACTTAAGTTTGGCTGAACTCATTGCCAAGCCTCCCTCATAGTCATACCATGGACAAGGACTTGGTCAACTAGTGGCACGAATTTCATCTGAGACTCCTTGTCTCCTTGCCCCTCATCCTCATCCTCCTCCTCTTCCTCCACTCCTTACTGCTCTTGCTCATCCTCTTCCTCCTCCTCCTCCTCCTCCTCCCTCCCCTCCCTCCTCCTCTCGGTGTCCTCAACCTTTCAATCACATCTCTCTGGATCCATTGTTCCAAAACTGAATGAACTAACTTGGGCTCTTTTATCTATCTATTGAAGGTTCTGATTGGTGTGTGATAAATTTTGACTCTTAGTGTTTCCACGTGGGTAACGTTATGCTAATTGAGCTCAAGCTTTGCTGACTTGAGTGAACAATATTGAATGCTAGTGTTTTCTAAATGACAACATGGTCTAGGCAATGATAAATTAAGGGATTTGTGTGTGGAGTTTTGCAGTGACAGTTCACCAAATCTGACTCATGTGATAAAGCAGGGGAATATTGTTTATAGTTCAGCAAAATGGGTGTACTTTTTGAAAAATGACGTTATGGTTTTGAAATTTTAGTTCAAAATCCTGGTGATAGTGTTTAAGCAATCGAGAAAAACTGTAACTATAAAAATTTTTGGAGCCTAAGTGTGCCGACTTTTTTCTGTTTTCATTAACTATAAAATAATAAATATAAATTAAAAAGTTACTATAAGTTTATATAAAGTTTAATAATAAACTAATAATAATAATAATGAAATAAATTTTATATATATATGTACTTCAATATATATAATACATATACACAATACACAAAAATATTGTATTTTGAAAATATAAATTATCTGATTTAATATTATTTTATATATAAATATTATAGTGTATTTTTTTCTTATTATAGATTATAATTTTCATTTAGAATTAAAAATACTTATTTATAGAATATACATTAAATGACATATGGGCAAATGTATTGGGACACCCCTTCTTTAGAACAGAGAAAGGCACTTCCAAAACTGTGGCAACATAGATGGAAACATAATTCATGTATTTAGAAATTGTATTTCCATCTCTGTTGCAACAGTTTTTGAAGTGTCTAAAATGACTGTACCCATATATTCAAGTCATTAGTGTTTGGTGATGAGTTTTTGGCTCAAGATCTGCTTTTAAAGTCACACCAGAGGTGTTCAGCTGGGATTAGGACTTGGCAGACCAGTCAAGTTCTTCCACACTGATTGAATCAATCATTTCTATTTGAACCTTGCCTTATACACAGAGACACTGTCATGCTAGAATAGAAAAGGGTTCTGTCCAAACTATTGCTATAAAATTAGAAGCCCACAATTCCCTAGAATATCATTATATGCTTAAACATTAAGATTTGTACTCATGGAAATGACCAAAGTAGTCAAACCTGTTCGGTTTAACTAATACTTTTGGCAATATAGTGTATATTTAAATGAAACATTTTCTTTTGGGAACACATTTGCAACACCTTAAAAAACACACACACAGGCAACTTTCCCCGTCTGTCCGAAGGAAATACTGCTTTATAATTGCTACCTCTTCCTTCTCCCCTGTGTTGAGGTCAGCTGCATATGTGCAGAACACCCGGTTAACTTCTCTCTCTCTCTTTCTCTCCCTCTTTAAGAGGGCCGCGCGGTGACAAAAAAAGTTGTGGCAATCGCAACGAGACACCCTCTGACCCGGTCATCATTGACAGGTAAGAGCTGGATATCAGATGTTTGTATGTGCGTTTCAACATATTTGATCATTACACGCCTTGCTAGACAGGAAGTCCAGTGGAAGTGTTGAAAGTGGTGTTATTGAAATGTAGTGAATTATGAAGGCTAACACAGTTTGTCAGGGTAGATTCCATATTTAATTTGACACAGGAACATTTTTGCTCTAAGTTTCCCTTCCACACTTTCCTAAAACAATTAAGACCCAAAATGAAAAAGAAAATAAATCTTTATATCTTCATACACTACCAGTATACACTACTGTTCAAAAGTTTGGGGTCAGTAAGAATTTTTTTTTTTTTGCAAGAATGCATTCAATTGATCAAGGATGTCATTAAAGACATTAATAAGCTTACAAGAGATTTATATTTGAAGTAAATGCTGTTCTTTTAAACTTCCTATTTATCAAAGTATTCTAAAAAGCATCATGGTTTTCTGTAAAATATTAAGCAGCACATCTGTTTTAAACATTGATAAGACACAGAAATAAATTGTTTTAAAGTATATTAAAATAGAAAACTCATTTTAAATTGTAATAATATTCCACAATAATAACTAATTATTTTTGCTTAAAAAAATATTACTGACCCACTTTGTCTTGGTATGTACAGGGTGTAGTTTGTGGGGGATATAACCCCCCCCAATAACCAAATCTAGCATACAACCCTCCCCCCCCCCCCCCCCCCCCCCCCTTTAAACACTCATGACCACCTTTACTAAATTGATTCACGTTTTAACTTTAGCTTATTTATTGTGTAAAATTTAGCCACTTTTGTATATTTTTTAGCTAAGCTGTGAGGGATTTTTATTACAACTTTGTCATGTTGTAGCTATTGGTTCTAAATGTGCAGGTGGTTGTTTCTTCATAACAAATGCTATATGGATTAATTAAAAAAGTTATTATTGGCATGGTAATGATTAATAGGCTAGTCTTATTATTACAAATGCTACAGTTAAGAACTATGGAACATGGCCTTCAGATAGGCCTATTCCAAAAGATGGCATAGATTAAATCATTAAGAGCTTGATGAACTGTTAAGGAGTAAGAAATAAACAATATCAGTATAAGAAAATGTTAAGTTAGATTGACATCCCATGGCTTGTTGAATTAGATCATTCTGTCAAACTATAGCCTATAAGTGCCTAAATAATATAAAATAGGCTACACACACACACACACACACTGTTTCCTTTTTGTGGGACTTCCATAGTGTATGAGTTTTTATACTGTTCAAATGTCCCACACGGTCGAATTTACTGGTATTACTATACTTTGGGGAACATTGTCCCATAACGTGCTAATCCAGTACCACACACACACACACAACACACAACCTTATGAACGAGCATGAACCCGGACCTAACGAAAACTTGCCCCCCCCCCCCCCCCGTTCAAAAAACCAAATACCCCTTGGGTACGTACAACAAATCGACTGTACTTCTTTTTCTATATAAACCTGTTTAAATTCATATCAAATTAAATAAGAGCCTATATTTAATGCAGATAAGGCACTTAATAAATTCAATTCACTTTCAAACATATCAAAATTACAAGTGTTGCTCTATGAACACTTTGTGAACACACTCTGTAGCTGCACTATATCAATGTATACGCTATATTGCTCAGTATAAAACGCTGCAAATCAAAGGCAGCAGTTCAAAGAATTCACCATCAGTGAGAAAAACAACTTGACAACAAGCATAAAAAAGGCTTCCTGGGACCAGAAGCCATTTGTTTGCAAAACAGTAATTGTTTAGTGATCGGGCTAGGCTGTTT
Organism: Sinocyclocheilus anophthalmus; assembly: GCA_018155175.1. Lineage (NCBI taxonomy): Eukaryota > Metazoa > Chordata > Actinopteri > Cypriniformes > Cyprinidae > Sinocyclocheilus > Sinocyclocheilus anophthalmus. The sequence goes on along the minus strand of JADLZN010003114.1, from coordinate 36,562 downwards.
TGAGGCCCTGTCGGGGTTGTTGAGTATGTAGTGTGCTCTGAAGTGTGCATGCATGAATAATCAGCAGTGAAGATGTACAAGATTTCTGGAGGCAGCAGCGTGTGCAGCGAAGCACGTCTCCTACCGTTTTTGTTTAAAAGATCATACCACCATGTCACGTTATTATTGAGGGCGAGACTGTTTCATTTCTGACTCGATCGTGCCGTGGTGCGAGCAAACTAAGCATGGATTTCTGCAGATTAAAGTGCGGTTAAGTGTCAAAGGTGTGTTCTCACCTGTGTGTGAATAAGTCAGTGGCCTGTGCTATCAGATGAACACAGCTGTAGGTTTGCCAGCAGTAGTGAAGTGTGTGTGCGTGTTTGTAACAGAGTAAGAGAGGCTTCTACCTGGCTGCTGTGTTTGTGCGGCTGGCCCATTTCTGCTCCACTGGGCTAGAACACTTCACAGCTTTCAAAGACAGCTGCAGCCCCTCGATGCCACGTGGCATCACCTCCACCCAACGCACACGCTCACACAAACACACTGCCCATCACTTACTCTTCTTGATTGTTTCCCTACATAAAGTTTGTCTGAAATGCTTCCTCAGATCCTCCTGTTGTAGCTGTTTGTGATCTGAACGGTTGTGTTTTGGGTCTGACTGAAGTCATGCAGCTGCGCTCGAGGTCACCGCAGAGCCCTTTAGGCTCAGGTGCGAGGGCATCGCTAATTGCCTGCGAATAAAAAAGGAATTAGTAACAGTTTCCTATTAGTCACGTGTCTCTCAAAGCCGGGAAAATAGGTCATTTGAAACGAGAGGGGGGAAATATGGAAGAGTTTACTGGAACTCTCAATATTTTCTTGGCCGCATTCACATTCTGGGGTTCCCAAGAAACAAGGCACAAGATGGAACAGAATCAATTATGGCAAGCGCAGATGAGCGCGCGCTCCCAAATTCATCAAAAATATGATTTTGAGCGTCTTCCTTTCCTTGAAGTTATTTAGCTGAATAAATAAGAGCTCATTAATGTGGTTTTGTTTCAAAGAGCTGATTAGGTTTTACAGCAGTAATTAGCAAGGCTAGCGCTAATTCCTCTGGAAGAGTAATGAAAGTGATTTCCTAATTAGGTTCCTCTCATAAGACGGCACAACAGGCCACTTCAACGAAACCGGAGGAATGTCAGGGAAATAAAGCCAACTAACAATGCCTTATTAGCAGCAGAGTGCGAGACGTGCGCTCACGGGACCGGGTTCGAGTCTTTGGACTCATTGGGAAGCTTTTGAAAATCTGATTGGGGTAAATTGAATTACTCACGTGAAATTAAAACTGCCTAGCTTTCTTCTCAGAGGGTGTGTTTAGTTTACGTTGGATGGCTGTATCTAATCTCATTTCATGTGTAAATGTATGTATGTCGTGATTGACTCCTCGTCTTCTCCTTTTCGTCTCCTCTTTTACCTTCTGAGCTCTGTTAATTCCCCAGTAAGATTATTTCAAATACTTTAATCTGCTCTCATTGACACGGACACAAAAGGCCAGTGACATCTAATAGCAGGCCTTTTCACTGCCTCCTGTTTCATCTCTTTCACATCCCTTAGAAGCTCTCTCTCTCGCTTATTCTCTCTCTCGATTTCTTTCTCTCTTATCATTGTGTGTGTTAGGAGTAATTGAAGCTCAATAAGCCGTACAGTAATGGGTAAAGGTGTCGTTCTATCTCCCTGGGAACATTGCAGTTGATGCCTTCCTCACCATGGATACTCTTAAACACTGATAGTGATTTCGGAGTGCAGAAAGTTCAGAGTTCCCGCGCTAACCGTGGGAGTTCTGTGGCTTTGCGCTCGGTCGTGAGCCCTGACCCCACTGGAAGGCTTTATTTGTGATGTAATCTTCAACATCTGGATATCCACTTCATGAAGAAATAACACAGCGAAGGATGGAAAACGCCACGAAAAGGGCTGATGTGCCCTTTCTCTGAATGTTTAATGGAGGCCTTTGGCTCACAACTATATTGCTGGCTAGATTTGACCTTCTAGAAGAAGACCTTCGGCTCTCATGAAAGCAGAACAGGAAGTAATGTTTCACAGGGTGCTTTCACAGAACCATTTTTGCTCTTGCTCTGCTAGGGGCCGCTCACACAGGATGTGCTATTTTATTCAAAAACAGCATGAGAATGCAATAGAACATATTTCTTAAAGTTAAACTACTTTTAAAGTGATATAGCGCCTTGCTAATAGTGCTCAGGGATTTAGATGCTGAAAAAGCATCCATTTAATGCTTGTTTACACAATTAAAAAATAGCCCAGATAGACGCAATAATGTGTACTGTGTGAACAGCCCCTTATGGTGCATTATGGAATGCTGCCAATGTATTTCTTATTTGCAGTTTGTTTAAAAACAAATTGATATTTACACTACTATTCAAAAGTTTGGGGTTGTTAAGATGTTGTAATGCTCACACTAAAGCTGCTTTTATTTGATCAAAAGTACAGTAAAAACATGAAAATATAAAATACTATTAGGATTAAACATATCTGGTTTCTATTTTAATATATTTTCAAATGTAATTTATTCCTGTGATGGCAAAGCTGAATTTTCAGCAGCTTTTGTTTTGTTTTGGACTTAAGGATTTTATGGATGAATAGAAAGTTAAAAAACAACATTTATTTGAAATAGAAATATGTAGTAATGTTATAAATGCCTTTTAGTGTCACTTTTGATCAATTTAATGCACTCTTTAATTGCTGAATATACGTATTAAATACATTCATTAAAATATAGGGGGAAAATAATCTCTATCTATCTATCTATCTATCTGTCTGTCTATCTGTCTATCTGTCTGTCTATCTGTCTGTCTGTCTGTCTGTCTAGTTTGCTGAGCTACAAAAGAGCAACGTTTAAGCAATAAAACTGCACCTCAAGACTAGATGGATGGGAAAAAGACAGTGACAGTGAGCAGCGTTATATTCTTGCTGTATGTTTGCATTAGTGGATTAGCGGGTTCTATTTCACAGAGCTGCTCTCTGAATCGGTGGCCAGAGAGTGATCCTCACAGGCTGGGGCTCCCATTGTTAACGTAATCCTGTCCGGTCTGTAGGCCTATTGTGTGGCAATTAAGACTGAGAGACTGTGGAGAGCTCAGCGTGAGCATCTGTGTGTGAGCCATGATCGTAATGCATTTAAAGAAAGCATTTGCGGTAAACATGTTTCTGTCTTCTCTCTGAAAATTAACTGTGGAGTCTTTCACTCTGAAAGAGATACATAGGAAGTGCGAGTAAAGGAAAATGTGTGTGTTGGCCTTTAAAAAGTGTGCGTGACTCTCTAGGCTGGGCTGTCACAGCTGCTGAAAGGTGATGTGCTCCTATGCAGTGAGAGAGAGTGTGTTTGTGTGTTTGTGAGTCTGTGTGTATAGGTGTATATGTGTGGCCTACTTAAGCCCAAACGGTGCAGGAATAATAAAAGGCCAAGCTCTGCTGTTCTGAGTTAATACAGGGTTAAAGATATGCAGCTCACTGTCAACAATCCTAAAAAAAACCCATCATCGCCTGGATTATTCCACAGAAGAGCCTGCACTCCTCTCCACACTCCTCTTCCACTGGGGGGGGGGGGGGGGGGGGGGGGCGCCCGTGCCTGTGTGTGTGGCCCTGTGTGTGCTGTCCTCCCCTGACAACTTTACCATTCTGTCTTTACTCTCTCTCTCTCTCTCTGTACTGTGTGCCTGCTTTGCTTCCCTCCTCTCTCTCTCTCTCTCTCTCTCTCACACACACACACACACACACACACACACATTTATCCAGGTATCTAAATGGGAATGACACATTGACATCTACTGTTGTTAAATTAAGCTAATTAATTATATTTATATTATTTGAAACAAAGTAATCATAACTCTAATCCATTTACTACTGTAAAACTGTGTTAAGTTGGTATTAGTTACCACTGTCATCAAAATAAGACATAAAATTACAATTATGAAAGTTTTTTACACTGTTTTAAAATATAATTAATATTTCTGTGGCTGAAATTTCTGCAGCCATTACTCTAGTCTAGAGTCACATGATCCTTCAGAAATCATACTAAAATGCTGCTTTAGTGTTCAAGAAACATTTATTATTGTTATTATTAATGCTATTATTATCAATCTTGTTTTCAGATAGAAAGTTCAAAAGAACAGCATTTATTTGAAAGAAAAATATTTTGTAAAATTATAAATGTTTTTACTCTCACTTTTGATCAATTTAATGCATCCTTACTGAATAAAAGTATTAATTTTTTAAGAAAAAAAAAAACTTCTAACCTCAAACTTTTTAAAAGTAATGTATATTTCGCATAATTGTCCCTGGAAGTGACGGATCTGTGCTCTTTAACACATTGGATGAAAATTCTGCTTTACTTGCAAATTCTGATTTTCGCATAAATTGCATTCTCAATGATAGATAATTTAGTCCCCAAATTCATAGGTCAGAAACACATGCAAACACACAACTATTCTCTCTGCTTTACTCAGTGCTCTTCTGTCTCTTTGCTTGTCCAGCTTGTTGTTCACAAGGTTGTGAACTCTGGAAAGGCTGATTGGCCCTTCAGGCTAGTGCTGGAAACCCTGGCAGTCAGAGTCTCCTCCTCTGCTCTCACAGATAAGAGAAACGGATCAGCCAGATCACTGATCCACTTCACACGCTTTAGACAGGGATCTGACCCACATGATGACTGATTGGCCACTCAATGCTATACTGACAACACTTACTGATGAGAAAGAGTGTGTAAGAGTAAAACAAAGAGAAAAATGTCCTTTCACTCCAAGAAAAATAACCAAACTGTCTCATTTTCACACACTACTGGTGACACAGATTAGACTGGTGTTGTTTTAAGAAGCTTGTGTGCGGGTGAGACCGTGTGTTTGTGTGTGTTCATATGGAGGGTATTGTTGATGTATGCCATTTCCTCACGAGTGTGTGTGTGTGTGTTGATTGAGGAATGTCAGACAGGAAGTACTCCTCCTGGGGAAGGTGATGTCACCGCAGCTTCAGGGCGGCTTCCTGTCTAGTTCTGCAGCAACAGATGCACTGTACTCTCCCAATCACTCACTTTTTAAAATGCAAGCTCGCATATACACCTTATTAATGTTAAACCTTTAGTTTTTCTCAGTCTACTGTAAGCAGCCTCAGATTTCCCTGTAAAGGGCATGCTGGGAAAACATCCCCTCTCTGCCTCTCTCCACTGGATGTGCTCATGCAGGGACATCGGGGTAATCCTATTAGTTCTGTCAACACACACACACACACACATATTCGAACAAGTGAACAGCCACATCCATAAATGAAATAAAAAAACTTGAAAGTATGTGAAAGTAATGTTTTGTATGTTTTGTAATGCCTTACTGCCTTACATTTGTTTTGTCTTTTTGATAACTATAAAAATATTTTAAAAAAGATTAAAAAATATAAATAAATTAAACAAAAATTGCATAAAATATTTAGTCATTTTTATAGTTTATTTTGAATTACAGTACGTTTGTTTTTTATTACATTGGAAAATAATGTTTGTTTTCTTGCTTTATTAAGCAAAAATCTAACAAAATTGAGTGAGGTTCATACCCACAATTTTTGCTCTAAAGTAAATCTGATCTTATTTAAATATTTTCCTAGAAAAAAAGTCAGATTAAGAACATGATTTTTTTGCATTCAACACATTCTCAACACATTCTCCCATCCATATGGTGAGGCCAATCAAGATTTCATAGATCTATATTTAGCATTGTGTAGCGCTCAGTGGGTGTGTGTATTTGCGTGTGCGCTGCACAGAGGGAACCCCCGTGTCTGAAGTCTATTGTTGTGGTTTGTTGTGTTTGGGATGCACTTCCTGTGGTGAGAGGTCAGCAGCGTGCAGCCTCGGCTGGCTGCTGAATAATTCATGCCATTGACTTTGTGTCAGCTTTCACAGGCGTGCCCAAGGATGTTTTATTCATTTATCTCATTTAGGGGCCCTGACTGCACCTGTTCCACCATTAAGCACCCCGCTCATTTGCATTAGATGCTAATTTAGTTTACCGACAAGCCTGGGTTCCCCTATTTTCATTATATTTTCTTAGAAACAAATATTGTACTTTACACAGTACATAGTTTTTTTTTTTACATGCACCATGGATATATGTGGTGTGAGTCTTAAAAATAAGAATGAAGGAGAGAAAGGAAGAGCTTTTCTAACCGTTAAGCACTCATTGTTCACTAATTATAGTTTATTATAAAAAAAAGTGCCTCCATTACTGAAACACATAACATTGGAAGTGTGTGAACATGAGTATGTGTGTGTGTGTTTAGAATGTGTCAGAGGGAACAGACTTGCCCTGGAGCAAGTTAAGCACAGATGTGCCTCTTTATACCCCTTCTCTTAGCTCCCGCCCTATTCCCTCACTCCTCATGAAGATCACCTTTCTTTTAAACACACACACTGTCATTTCCCCTGTCATCCATCTGTCTCTCTTTTTCTCTTTGTTCTATTTTTATCGCCACAATCGTGTCGTCTTCGGTTTATACTTTGCTATACATTCTCATTCAATTCAGGTAAAGATCATGGAATGTATTACGTTAAATCAACGTGAAGTGGCATTTGCAACCCATTTTACCTCCACAATGTGCTGCAAATGAACAACAGGGCTTGATTTTAGAAATCTGAAATTGTTTAATGGTGAAAAGTAACTGTTACATTTAAGAATATAGAAAGAATAACATGAATGTGAGATTGACAAAACAGTGCTTAGTTAGCTATTAGTTATTTGTGATGAAACTTAAGTATCAATTTATACTTAATAATACTACAATATTAAGTATCTTTTTCTTCTGTGGTGTCATACATCCAGGTTATCGAAAATGAAAAAATATAGGACAGGGTTAGTAAGACAAGAAATATGCATTAAGAACTTAAATTAAGTCAATTTTTAAGACCTAAGAACTTGTTCAAGCACACCTCCCATGTTGCTACCATGAGGGTGAGATGTTTAGATCTCTCAGAGCAAATGTATTCAATGGAGGACTTTGTATGTCTGTCCAGATCAGTTTTAGTTCGTGCGTGTTTCATTAGTATCACACAGAATACCGAGCCTTTTCATTGGCTGACACTGCTCAAATATGTTTTTACCACTGAACGTGCTTTTTGCTGCTGGACCTGAGTGTGTTGGTTGTGTGTGTGTGTGTGTGTGTGTGTGTGTGTGTGTGTGTGTGTATATGTGTGCCTTACACTGCGCCCACCTGGAAATTAATCTTGTTTGTACTGTCTGAGACTGACTACATTACACCTAATGTCTACTCCTCTAATTGCTAGACCGTGCACTAGCTCTGCCCAATAAAAATATCTATCTGAACTCTATGCCATGCCCTGTCAATTCAATCTACATTGGGAGCCATTAAAGGAACAGTTCACCCAAGACAAAAAGTTCTGCCATCATTAAAGGTCCTTGCACACCTTTTTTCGCATGCGTTTTTTCATAATCGTCATCCTTTCCTATCAAAATGCTTGCTACAGATGCGAAAACACAGACAATCAAACCTGATCCAAATTTTTTTATTATGGACGAAAGTTTCTGAGGCAGTGTGTAAACGTGATTGACACAATGTGACAATTTTTTTAACGTGCAAAAATTTCGGATTCGGTGTGCAAAGGCCTTTACTCACCCGCATGCAACTTTTTTGCTTCTGAGGAACTTAACAGAGGATGTTTGGCATCCTGGAGGTCTGGGAACTGACATTTTTGAGCATCATAGAAGTATTATGATGGTCCATATGATTTATGCACTACAGTATATTCCAAGTCTGCCGAGGCAATACGATATCTTGTGTGAGTAAATTAATCACATTATAGCATTTTCTAATGCTCAAATCCCCCAAAAAATGTTTTAATGAAATGAATACATATAAAATAAAATATGAAATAAATAAATAAATTAATAAGTTATAAATATAACTTATATTAAAAAAAAAAAAAAAAAAAAAAAAATATATATATAATATTTTATTTATTTATTTATTTATTATTTATTCATTTGTTTGAGAACCAGTGACATATTTTTAAATAGCATTAAATTGAAAAGTGTAGCAGGGACATTCTGCTAAATGTCTCCATTTATATCTCTATAGAAACAGGTCAGATGACATGATGGTTAGTAAATTATGACAATTTTCATTTTTAGGTGAACTATCCTTTTAAACATTTGTTGTTTGCAGTTGTTCACTATTTGGCAATACAGATCTTAAAACACATTAACAGTAACTTTAGATTTGGCAATAAAGACAGGAGTTGCAGTAGCTGTATAGGTCAGTAGGGTGGCCGAGAGGTCTATTACTAACACTAATCATTATCTTTCTCCATCAATATTCCGCACATCAGGGTTTCGATCAGCAGCCTGTACAAACAAGTGCAGAGAAGATGAGTGCAGCTATTGGATCTCCAAGAACACCATCAGTACTCAACAATTTGACTGACATCCTGTATATTTGGGCTTTAGGGCTGAGGATTATGGGAACTGTAGTGCACAGTGAATGTGTGTTGGAGGCCAGCAGAGTTGCTGAGTAGCGGATGATTATGCAGCCCTAAGGTGTTGGTGGCTTCACTGGGCTGGCCTGGAGCTCCCTCCCTGTTGTGTTCCTGATGTTTCTTTCTTTCTCTCTCTCTTTCACCGTCTTATTTATTTTTTTCTGGGGCTGGGCAAAACTGCCTCAGGGGACTGTGGGTAACTGTGATTGACAGCCAGATGCAGGCAGAGGTCGAAGCTGCTTTAAAACGTCAATGGGCTTTCATCTTGTAGCGGACACCAGCTCTCTTTTTACACACGCTCTCGCTTTTTCTCTCTCTTTATGTGCTCAAGCGCACGTACGTGCACAATCAACACATATTATGGTGCTAATGCTATTGTAATACAATCTGCACTGAATTAGCCACTTATGGCTAGGAGTGCACACGATAATTTCATGATTAGAGAGATTTTTGCCTTGTTCAATGTGAAACAGTCTAGACCAAAATAAACTTCCATGCTGGTCCAAAAATGTTGGTCAACCAGCATCCCAGTTAACAGGGAATGTTCTCATAAATTATGGATGCTATACTGGCAAATATATGAACATAAGTTCTTCATAGCAACATTTTCTGAAACATTTTAGTTGGAAGGTTTTTTTTTTTTATATTACTACTTTCTACTAGTTTCAGATGGTTGTGAGAACATTCATTTCTCTAATGTTAGCATAACCAATAAAAATGTCTTTTAAAAATTTAAAAAACAGAATGTTTTGAGCATTCTCAGCACATTCAGATATAACGTTTTTATAACATAAATGGAATGTTAGCAAAACGTTCTTAGAACATATTTTTTGACTGGGAAGGTTAAGCTAGTTAAGAACCCCACAACATATGCTGGACAAAAGTCTGACACTTTTGCTTAATTTTGCACAATTGGGGGTTGGGAACAAAAATGTACACAGACACACACATCTTTCTAGCAGAAGCTGGTGGAGGCGTCTCTCATTTCTCATCTGTTTCATCCTCCATGCGTAATCAGATTTCAGTGTTTTAGTGTTTGCTGAGGAAAGAGGACCGCTCACTCTCAGAAAGGCACACCTCAGTCTTTCTGTCTCTGCGTCTGTCCTTGTTAGCATTGTATTAATTACAAATACGTTATACCTGCTGACTTACATGTTTTGGTAAGTGTAGTACATGCTCTTGGTACGTGAATGATGTAGTGCCAGAGATGTAATGTGCATCTCTATTATTAATGTGCATGTAGAAATAAAAATGCTAATCTTGACCGTATCAATAGCTTGAATGCTTTCCGGGTTGCCTTGAAGTCCTGCGTGAAGTGATGTCAGGGTCCACTTCTATGCACAAGTGCTCACGTTATCATTCAGTGTTCACATACACTTAGAAACGCACAATGAGAGAGAGAGAGAGCTGTGGCCCCTGGCAGGGTAAATGGATGTCTCAGGTTACAGCTCTGTGAATGCTGGATGAAGAGAAAGAGAGAGAGAGAGAGAGAGAGAGAGAGAGAGAGAGAGAGAGCGAAAGGGCTGTGAAGGATATTCTGAATCACAAAAGGGTCAGAGGATGAAAAATAGATGGACATATTAGTTCAGCTCTGGGTGCATTCAGAGCTGGTTTCTCACATTTTCTCAGAGCTCACCTGACCTCCTGTCTATGGTACCTCTTTTTAGGGATACACTGTGGAAGAGTTTGGAGTGTGTCCTTTTTATATGTGCTTTTCAAAAGCACACAACCAAGGTCTGTTTCAAAACCTAGTGAGCTGCCTGTGTAGGTATCATTTTCATGGCAGACTGGTGGTTGCAAAAATGCAATTTATGCAATTATGCTCCTTCCAAGTCACTTCATTTTGCACAAATTGTAAAACAGCATCGCATGTAACTTTTGTGGAGAGGACAGTTCCAGAATGCATTGTGATGAGCTCAATGAACAAATAAATACTATATATATATATATAAATAAATACCTTAAATAATAAAAATCAGATAGAGTATAGATACACTGCTGTTCTCAACATTTGGGGTCAGTATTATTTTTGTCTTGAAAGAATTAATTTGTTGATTAAATTAATTTTGATCAAACTGTGTACAATTTAACAGATAATAGAAAATTCAGAAGTAAAGAAAACGTAGTTTTGCAGTCCATAATAAATTACATTAAAATTATATAATAAAAACAATTTTGTAATATATTTCAAAACTAATACAGTTTTTTCTGTTTTTCATATACTGCCCCTCTGTGGCATAAGAAGACATTTCTTTGCAAAAACCTGAATAAATCTTTTTTTAAACTAAACTTTTGCTTAGAGTATTAATATATACTTTTAAAATAACTCAATAAGTATATAAAATTATATGGAAATCCTTTTCTGCCTTCGTAAACAATAAAACATTTAATTGTGAAAAGTTTAATATAAGAAATATAGTCACAATCATGACATTTGAAATCAGAAATATGTTTTTAGTGAGAAGAATCTGGCTCACATATAAAAAATATTTATAAAAAATACATTGATAAATTAAAAAATTAATGAATAAAAATAATGTTTAAAATTATTTTAAAAAATGAAATAAATAATTACTACTTTATTCAAAATGTGTGTGCTATGCATATTTATGCATTCCAAATCAATCACTCAATTAAGATGCAACCACAGAAGTCAGCTGCTTAAGCTTTAGAGTACCCAACTAGGTTTTGAAACACAGCTGTAGACACCCTGTTGCTCTCTCTCTTTCTCTTCAGCCAAGCGAAAATCCACCATCTCTCTCTTGTTCTTTCTTCATGAAGCCTAAATCTGACTCCCTACCTGCTCGTGTTTCTGTCTGCTTTTGTTCTGATGTTTGTGAAGGGGATGTGAGAGCCACACTGACCCAAATGAATTATGTCCCAGTTCTCCAGAGGCAGTGCGTCAACTATTTAGGGCATTCTGTGCAGGAGATTTTAGACCTAAGAGAAAGGGTGGGTGAAAGCAAGAAAGAGTGGAAAGCAGAGAAAATATGCCCCCTCTTTATTAGGTGCAAATTAGGATGCTTCCACCTCTTATGAAAACACAACATGGCCAGATTTGCACATAAGCTAGTTTTACTCAGACTATATGCTACAGCACAGCTGTCAGTCACAGATGTTTAAGAATTACAGGGAGTGTTGTTTTGTTTTGGATAGTTGTGTCTGTGCATTTGATACTTCCCAGTGTACACTGCACAGGAAGTAGACTACAGCCTCCTACTGTGGTCTGCATTGTTGTTTTTAGCACTCCCCTCCACCCTGAGCCCTGACAGCATGGCACCAGCACCCAAAAACAACAAACATGTCCGGTACATTTCGATTTGCACATATATCACGCTATTGTCACAAAAGACTATTCACATTCATTAATTGCTTCAACTCATTTAGAGGACGGCAGACTTTAATCCAGCCTTAAGAGCCTCATTCTCCCTCTTTGTCTGACCTTCACCTAGACTCTCTCTATCACCAATAGTGTTACTATATCTGTTATATTCAGCTTACAGTCAGTGCATTTAAACCGAATCGATAAGACATTGTTTTTGTGAGAAGTCTCTTACACTCACCAAGGCTGCTTTTATTTAATATAAAATACAGTAAAACTGCAATATGGCGAAATGTTATTATAATTTAAAATGACTGTTTTCTATTATAATATATATTTTAAAATGTAATTTATTCCTGTGATAGAACATCAGAATTTTCAGTAGCCATTGCTCCAGTCTTCAGTGTCGCAAAATTTGAATTCTCTCTATTCTAATTCTCATTCTTGCTGATTTGCTACTTATTTCAATTTTTTAAATTTCTGGAAAGTGGAAATTCTGTCATCATCTACTGTACTCACCCTTATGTCACTCGAACAATTATTTCTTGTATCTGTGGAGCACAAAACAGGTATTTAGCAGAATGGTTTCTCTTTCCTATACAAAGACATAATGTGATGTCAAACTCATAAAGGGACCAAAACGCACCATAAATATGGTCGATGGGTCTTATTAAGCCTTCTACAGCCATACGATAGATTTGTGAGAGAAACAAACAAAAAACCAATGTCATTATGCTGTGGTTAAATGGCAGAATGATCATTTTTGGGTGAATTGCTTTAAAAATTAGGTATAAAGACTTGGCTTTGAAAGCCACAGAGGGCTAATCTGGCACTATTTTTTTTTTTTTTTAAAAAAAAATGACTGTTTGTTGTTTGGCTCTAGTGGGGAAAAAAAGCTGAACAGCTGGCCTGTATACCACCCAATTACCTCATTCTTCTGTTCTGACAGGTTGAGTTTTATCTCCTGAGCAGATTACATGTTGAATGTTTACTGTAAGTGACTGAGAGCAAGACAATGCCGCTGAAAACTGATAAAAACAGCTAAATTAATGTATAGAGTTTAGAGGAAGGCAGTAATCCAAAACCGCAGTACTAGCGCTTACATAACTTCCTGTCTCTCATGTCCTGATTTCTGCTGTATGTTTATATATGTTTTTGAACTGACAATCATTCCCTGAACCTCCCGCTTCTCTCTTTGTCTTTTCATTTTTCTCTGTCCATGAGGCGAAATGGAATGATGCAATTTTCTAATTCAGTCAAATAAAGCTCTCCTTTTGTCAGCTGTCAGACGCCGGGCTTACAGAGGTCAGAGGTCGCAATGCTGCTCTTAGGAGAGCGCTCCTCGATTAGCCGTCAAGCCTTTGCCGCCTCGTCTGTTCCGAGTGGGAGCGATGGAGGGATGCTGAGCTCCATTTCCATAATTGCTCAGCGCCTTAAATGCTTGTACCTTTAGAACAGAGGAGGTTGGAGGAAAAAACAGATGCAGAAATTATAAGGCAAATACAGTTATTGAATATCAGTGTATGTACGAACTGGGCGATATTGATCTGTAATTGAGCAGGAATAATTCTTCCAGGCATTAAAGCTTCACCCCTGTAACATGGCCGCTCTCTTTCAACAGGCTTTCATTGTGAGAAATGGAGCTTTATATCTGCAGTGTAGCTTACCTTTATTCCTCACATATATTCTCTCATTCTTCTATAAATGTAGCACAGTGTCGTTTCAGGATAGGGACAGTATTTCCAAATCAAACTTTCTCTTGCCTTAGTCTTAAAATATTTGCTCTACAGACTGGAAATGAATTCACACCAATTCCAATTCATCACCTTAATGTAAACAGAAGGATCTGTCAATCTAAAACCATATTGATTGAATACTAATTTGAATACTGGTGGAGACATATCCCTCTCAATGTCTCAAATTTGATTTCCATAATTTTAAAAACAAATATTTTATTTTGTTATTTTATAGATTTTAAAATAATAACAAGTTATGTATTTAATAAAAAAAAAACTAAATAAATAAAGATAATATAGGATTTTTTAATAAAAAAGTAAGTCCCGACTGGGCTGAAAATTTCCCACTCAATCTCTTACATTTGATTTCCAGCCTTGAAAAAGTCATGGAATGATATAGTAAATCTGATATTTTTATATTTATGCTCTACTTTAAAGTTAGCAAAATCTGTGTATGTATATATATATATATATTTGTTTTTTGTATAAAATAAATTCTTGTCTGAGCCAGGACAAACTCTCTGTTCGACCAATGGCAGACAGGATGAGTGTGCCGGAAACCCGCTTGTAAATCATTTTAAATTCAGCTTTAAAATATTATTCTAAATATAATTTTAAAATATACAATAAACTTAGTCTATCATAATTCAAATCCTATCATAATCAAGGTATATTTCTCTCTGATTGGCCTTTTGATTGACTGACAGCCATCTTTCAGCCACTTAATGCTGAAGGGATGGAACAAACTCAGCAGAGCAGAGCCTGGCAGACAGCTCATCTGTTTACGATTTGAGTCCAGCCAGGAAGAGGGGTCACAGGTCAGCAGCGTGTTCTGAAAGGTGTATGCTGAGAGAGAAAGACAGAGAGAGAGAGAGAGAGAGAGATGGGGCAGGAGGGATGAAGGGTGGTCCTGTCACAACATGGCTGTTTCCTTCCACATGAAGACCACTATACCACAGTATTTCCTCTCCCAGAGCGGATTCTATCATTAGAATGTGGAATAGCAGACTAAATTGACTTATGACCGTTGGCTCATGGAGCTCTTCTTAAGCCGTAAAGGGCCCCTGATAGCTGTGGACATGGCTTTTATCGACCCCACACTTGTGCGTATTAATAAGGTCTGCTGCTCGCATTCACTCCTCTCAGATCTCCTTATCTGTGTTTCCTCCCACATGACAGATGAGTGTGTCTGGGGCGCAGCATGGTCAGACAATGGCTGTATGTGTGTGTGTGTGTAATGAGGAGTCCAGACCAGCAGCGCTCTGATTGCTGCAGATTTAGGGCTGTGCTCCGTGCTGTTAATGGTCTCACACTGCGATAGAGAGGTGGCTCTGGGGGCAGGGCCATATTTAACGGCCCCTGACTGCTCATTACTGGATGTCCCTGATCACCCGCACTCCTTGTCTTATCGTTTAAGGTTGGCGGCTGAAATTTTTGAGGATGAAAACAATTAGAGGTGAGATTTACGTCTGCATAGTAATTTTTACAATAATGAGAGCAACGAGAACTGAAATGTTGAGGATAAACATCCACGGATGTAGTGGAGAGAGCCTCAGCGTGTGCTGTTTTATTGAAGCTCTCGTTCCCTGACCTCTACATTACTACATCATCAAATTACAAATTCCATTACAATGAAATGTTTACAGCGTCGCTGCTCTGCCCGCTCCACACATCTTCCCGTGACCCGTCCGCGTGTCCGTGCGTATGAGAGGAGATGACTATTTGCCGAGCGCAGGGCCATGCATGTGCATGAATATCGAGATTACACTCGAAATAGCAGATGAGAGTCTTCGGAGCAACCTGAATGAATATCTAGAGGTTTACATAGGGAGAAAGAGGCAGCTGTCTTGCTGTCAAGACATGCCATATGCAGCTGAATGTGCACACATTTGGTACAAACTTGCAGCTTGGAACATTCAATCTGCCTGTGGGTTATAAAGGTGTTAGATGACTAATCAACGCTCACAAGGTGAGATCAACCACTGTATTGATGTGTTCAGGGTCTTAAAGGGATAGTTCAGCAAATTAAATTCTGCTATTGTTTACTTATGTTGTTCCAAATATTTAAGCTGTTTGTTTGACTGTGGAAACACACACACAAAAAAAAATATTTTTAAAGGATTTTCACAAAAGTCTTTTCCATTCAATGGACTGTCAATGATAAAAAAAATTAAATAAAATAAGAATAAAAAAAAAAGATGGAAAAGCATCCTGAAATTAGTCTATACGACTTACTCCAAGTCCTCCGGAGCTATTTGATGTTTTTAAGAATTTTGTTTGTAAGAATTTATTGCTTTTATTCAAGGATGCATTCAATTGTGGTTATAAGGATTTATAAGGTTACAAATGATTTATTTTCCAAATCAATTGACTAAAACTGGCTTGCTCATAGTTGTCACTGCATAATAAACCTTTAAAAAAACACAAAACAATTACAGCTATCATATATTATAACAAGTGCAATAGATCAAACACATACAGAGTTTGTGTTTTGTAATATCGAGGTCAAAGTCATGAACTGTTGAGGAGAAGAAACATTAAAAATGCATGAAGAATATTAGTGTGTTTTTTAAGCAGATTTAGAAGGATTGCTGTTTGATTATGTGCCTACTTGGATTGAATTTACAGTGAGAGTTTGTTTTTGCCTGTTTTGATGTTGAATTGTAAATGAGAGCTTGTAAATTACTGCCTTATTTCCTATTTAATGCATCATGGTATAAGTGTCCATATAGTGGGATGTTAATTAGTAAAAATGCTCTAAAAGGACTCGGGATTTATGTGGCCATCACATGGCTGCTTCCTGAGAGATGCAGAAAAAAAAGCAGAGGAAATGCGGGTGCACGGAAAGCTCTGGCTGGGTAAATAAATTCATAAAAGGTCCATGTGATATATGGTGCTGAGATCCTCACGGACAAATGCAGGAAATTTTTGTGACCTGAATTCACAAGAAGAAAACCATAAATTTGATAGTGTTGGTGCTTTTTCTTTCTCTCTTGTTCTCTTGCCTCCTTTTTTTTTCTCCTGGTTAGAATAAGTCATTTAGCACAGATTCGGGAATGAGTTCGATTATAGATGGAGGGATTATACTGTAGGTGGAGGGAAGGAGTACTTGACTCAAACCAGTTCCTTGATCCGACAGTAAATCTGGTAAGATTCATTCAATTTGTTTTTCAAATGAGGTGTGAAATGGGGCTCTGCCACTCTGTTGGCTCTTTGTTTTGTTCCCATACCTCTGATTTGTTTGGACACCCTCAACGAGGAGTCGTCTGTTAAGTGCCACGTTCAAGCTGTGTAGGCAGATTAGCCTCGCTCTAAACACTCCGTAACTGAGCGCAGAAGCAAACGGGGCCACACAAGTGCATTTCATCTATCTTATACTCTTCTCCAGGTCCATTTAGTTTCCTCCCCTTCCTTCCTATTCTGCTTTTCACTTCACTCATTTGCACTAAGCTATAAATAAAAAGAACAGCTCATGCATGAGATGTACAGATTTGCGTCTGAATGCTACCTCAACCCACAACTAACATTGTGATTCCTGACAAAGTCAGTGTAGAATGAGATGTGCAAAATAAAAAGTTCATACTCCCCAACCCCCACACCTACATCACTCTCCAGTGTCCATAAGCAGTGCCTTCAACCTGAAAAACACAACAGGCTCATTGAAAAACCGTGCCTCTTTCTATATTTTTGCAAAACTTCAAAAACAATTCACTGCAGTTTCCAGCTGAAATTACCACTAGTGGCAGTAAAACACCAGCAACTTTTCAGACAAATAATGATAACAGTGGCAGATTATCAATTAATAATACCTTTGTTTTGCATGGTTCCTTGTATAATACTATGCTATGACCTCTAAATACTTTTACCATAGTGCATGATTTGTAAAGTAGTACATTTTGTTCAAATTACATAACCATCTCCATATATATGGCTTTTCTGATGTAGTAAACTTGCTTGGTAGCCCACCCGGTACAACATGGAGTGCTTGGGTGTAAATCCTGTGAAACATGAGATTTTGTTAACATTATTAGTTCAGTTTACTGTAGGACTTATTGTAGATGGTACAATACTTTCAAATGAGATACAGCATTTACCTTTTATTGCAACTTACCAGACATTTCATTTCCAAACTGCCAAGATATACATAATACCAACATAATAAAACATTGCCAAATTCATGTCTTTCTGTTTCAAATAGAAGTGGCATGCATTTAGCACCACTCACTGGACTATTCGTTTTTGTGCAAGAAGCAACGTAATATAATTTCACAGAAATGTCACATTTTTTCCAATGAGCCTGGGTTGTAAAAACAACACCAGGCTCATCAGCTCTGTCTACACCTCTCCAGGAAGCTGGGAGGGAGACTCCAAAACACAGACTGACAAAGATGCTCTGTTGACAGAAAGATGCTTGAGATGCAGAAAATAACAGCGTGTGTGTGTGACTGCAGGAAGGAGAACTTTGCTACGCTTTGACCTTTAAACCAGGTCTCACATCTGGCTTAAACCCCCCTGCTTCTGAAATCATCCCCCCTACAAGGGACAGGAAGCTGCTTTTCCCTCATCCTTCCAAAAACAGGCCAGACAGACCTCCACGCAGCAGCCGACCCCCTTCCACTGTCACAAAAACACACACTCACCCAGCAAGGCAAATAAGAAATCGGACACAAAATTCAAACAGAAGGGTTTCCCTGGGTAGTTTAACAATAATAATGTTTCATAATATAGTTTAAAGACTATATAGGTGTGAGAGGGGTTAGTGAGAGTATGGCAAGTGGACGTTCCCCCATGTTGCTCCAGGCAGCAGCTTCAGCTCTGGGTGATGTATGGCCAGGCAGGCTGTTTCCACGGGAACCAATCCATCACACCACCATCAGCCGTCAACAGGCCTGCCCCGTGCAGCACGACCCGACCTCCACTCACCACAGGCACTGAGCCAGGAGAGAGAGAAATAAGAGCAGACCTCACAACTTTACAATGGCTGTTATCAGTGCTTCACTGATTGTGATCTGTTACACGCGGCCGGTGACAAAACGGCCGGATTGACACATCTGCTGTCCTCCCGGCTCTATGCATGCTGGGTTACAGCTCACCAGAAACAGGCAGGTTGGCGTGTTTTAGAGTTCTGCACTATGCCTGTCATCATTCACTTAAAATGACACATGGCCCCACCCACAAGCCCTGATGTCATGCATGAAAAATCTGTACTTTTGGGCCATCTCCTCCATAGTTTCTATTTATTTTGCCTTTTTATGCTGGTGAGATGTTTTCTTTTCTTATATTTTTAGATTTCCATCATTCAAAAAGTTCAAATTTCTTGCAACTCAGATTGCAGGAATGCAGTGTATACATGCAATGTAAGTGCATTTATACAATGGTAAACTAACTGGTCAAATTTTGTCTGAAATTACTCAAAATTATTTAGTTTTTTATAAGACTGTGGTACAAATCAATTTCATACAACTCATGTTATTCAGTACAACCGCTTGGGAAATTGCTTAATTAGAAGCAACAACGAAGCCATTGTAAAACACACACACACACCGCACACACCACACACACACACACACACCGGTGAATCACATGTTCCAGGACAACATGTAATATGTATATCAATAAATTAATATAATTATATATTCATAATTGAAAAGAAATGATAAATTATGTATCTTAAGAAAATGAAGTATATTTTTAGAAGCATTAAGATTTTGTGCATTATTTTTATGACAATTATACATTATTTATGGCAATTATGCATTATTTCCTTCACATTTCAGTAATGTTCTATTGTTTTACAGTCTTGTTGCTTATGTAATTAATGTTTAGTTTTGTTAAGCAAATTTAAGTCCCAAATGCATAAACAATGTAATCAGCTTAAATCATACTGACAAATTTTATTCCGTAAAACATAAATCTTGCTTATGTGAATTTGCTTAATTATGACACTTAGAAAAATCTATGAATTTACCTATTTTGCTTATATCATGACCTTGTGCCTTCATCGCAGGGCCTGCAGGGTGTCCAGTAAGGCTGTGTCTCTGGTTGAAGCATTCCAGATCAGGACCTAGAGAGAGAGGGAGACAGAAAGAGAATGAGATAGATGAGAGGAGTGTAAGGAGGGGTAGACAAAGAGACATCCTACGGCCTGTCGTATGCCTCATTACAGCCTAAACGAGTGAGGCTGCGTGAGGAGGAAAGCAACACGGATCTCCCTTCCCCTCCTCATCCATCTCTTCATCTGTCCCTGCAGTCACCCATCAGTCGGCTCTGACCTCCCCTGCTCTTCTGTAATCTAGCAGAACTGGCGGGGAACCCCTGGCTGTTCTTAGAACAGTGTTTGACAAGGACTGAATTCACTGGCTTGTGTTTACCGGTCAAAAAGAGAAAGAGTGTGAACACAAGCAGAGTAACTTCAGAGAGAAGCCGAAAGGTTCAGCTGCTGTCAGGGAGATCAGAACAAAAGTAAACACTGGGACTGGCAGGCGTGCTTCTTTTTTTAATCCGCTGCTGCGCTTCCATCTTTCCATTTCTGTTTTTTTCCGTACCGTACCGGCATTCCTGCAGGTGACTCCCTCAGTAACCCTGCTGGCTTGAGGTGCCCAGCCGCTGATGGCAGGGTGTGTGGATTTCTGCTGTTTCTTTTTATAATTTGTCCCGGAAATGTCGACAATCGGCCCCGAGTAATGAGCGGCACTTGCGGTCTTAGTCCTGACAATAGTAGGAAGACCTGCGTTGTGTGTTGGAGAGTGAGAGGGGGTGTGGGCCTGAGTAAACTGCATGTGTGTGTGTGTGTGTATGTTTGTCAGATGCATGTTATAAAACATGGTATACACATTTTATTTGTTACAGTTTCAGCTATAAGGCTGTCTAGTTTATTGTGATTGTTATTGAGACATTGGTGTCTTTTATCATGTGACTTTTTTTTATAACAGCAAAAGAAAATATTATTACAATTTAAAATAACTGTTTTCTATTTAAATATATTTTAAAATGTGCTTTATTCCTGTGTAACAAACCTGCAGCCATTTCTCCAGTCTTCGGTGTCACATGATCCTTCAGAAATCATTCTAATATGCTGATTTGCATCAATGTAGAAAAGAGTTGTACTGCATAAAGTATTTATGAAAACCAGATCAAAACAACAGCATTTATTTGAAATAGAAATATTTTATAACATTACTGGGTCACTTATCAATTTACTCCTTGCTCAATAAAAGTATTAATATTTAGTTTGTAATCTATCTATCGTACAATCTATCTATTCTCTATCGGTCTGAATTTTATAAAAACTATTACAGGGGCATATGATGCGATTTCAAGTTTTTTCTTTCTCTTTGGAGTGTAACAAGCTGTTCGTGAATAGATAAGATCCCCTAAAGTTGTAAAAACTAAAGTCTCAAACCCAAAAGATATTCTTTCTAAAAGTTAAGACTGGTCCACACCCTCCTAAAACGCCTTGTTTAAACACGCTCCCACATGTCTATGTCACGATGTGGGAAGATTTGCATAACGCTGCCCAAATGTTCACGCAAAGAAAAAAATGCGTAACTTTTATTCTCGCTGTAGTAATGTTGCTGCCGCCATGTTCGTGAAGACACTGTGTGTTTTGTTGTGAATTACTTTGTTTGGTCTTCCAAAAGATGATGATATCCGCTTTGTCATGCCTAGAGCGGATCCGTGCTGGTCGCTGAGCAAATACATCAACTTCACGCAGTGGATTGCCGGATCGGCTTTCACCGTGGACGAAGCGGAGTCCAACCCGGGGTCGTCACATGTGGTTGCCGCACACCCGCCGGCCGCTCATTAGTTGAATCCGTCAAATGAGTGAGCGGGCCTCCACTCACTCAAGCCCGCCGGCCGGCGCTCACTCTAGCCCACCGGCCTCTGCTCACTCAAGCCCGCCGTGTGTGACAACTGTGTTTTCGTTGTGAAAGCGAAACTACTTGGTTGGGCCTTTCCAAAGAGGCACAACTAGAAAATCTTGGTTAAGAAGTTGTATTTACAACACTGTTCCAGAACTGTTCAAACCAAATATTCAGATGTGTGCACCGCATTTTATGGAGGACTGTTTCCTGATCCTGGGAGAGTAGACTACAATGTCGGCTGTTCTGACTCACAGCCTGTAAGTACGTTTTCATATTTAATGGATTTGCCACTGACGATTCAAACGCGAGTTTTGAACAACATAGAGTAGCGTTTGTTGTTTGTTGTTTCTCCGATCACAAATGCAGACACATGGTTTTATGTTTCTCTCGGCGCGATGCAACGTAATGACGTAAAAAGACAGTATACAGTGGGGAAAAAAAGTTTTTAGTCAGCCACCAATTGTGCAAGTTCTCCCACTTAAAAAGATGAGAGAGGCCTGTAATTTTTATCATAGGTATACCTCAACTATGAGAGACAAAATGAGAAAAAAATTTTTTTAAAGAATTTATTTGCAAATTATGGTGGAAAATAAGTATTTGGTCAATAACAAAATTTCATCTCAATACTTTGTTATATACCCTTGTTGGCAATGACAGAGGTCAAACGTTTTTCTGTAAGTCTTCACAAGGTTTTCACACACTGTTGCTGGGATTTTGGCCCATTCCTCCATGCAGATCTCCTCTATAGCAGTAATGTTTTGGGGCTGTCGCTGGGCAAAACGGATTTTCAACTCCCTCCAAAGATTTCTATGGGGTTGAGATCTGGAGACTGGCTAGGCCACTCCAGGACCTTGAACTCCTTCGTTGCCCGGGCGGTGTGTTTGGGATCATTGTCATGCTGAAAGACCCAGCCACGTTTCATCTTCAATGCCCTTGCTGATGGAAGGAGGTTTTCACTCAAAATACATGGGATACATGGCCCCATTCGTTCTTTCGTTTACACAGATCAGTCGTCCGTCCTGGTCCCTTTGCAGAAAAACAGCCCCAAAGCATGATGTTTCCACCCCCATGCTTCTCAGTAGTTATGGTGTTCTTTGGATGCAACTCAGCTTTCTTTCTCCTCCAAACACGACAAGTTTGAGTTTTTACCAAAAAGTTCTATTTTTTTTTCATCTGACCATATGACATTCTCCCAATCCTCTTCTGGATCATCCAAATGCTCTCTAGCAAACTTCAGACGGGCCTGGACATGTACTGGCTTAAGCAGGGGGACACGTCTGGCACTGCAGGATTTGAGTCCCTGGCGGCGCAGTGTGTTACTGATGGTAGCCTTTGTTATTTTGGTCCCAGCTCTCTGCAGGTCATTTACTAGGTCCCCCCGTGTGGTTCTGGGTTTTTTGCTCACGGTTCTTGTGATCATTTTGACCCCACGGGGTGAGATCTTGCGTTGGAGCCCCAGATCGAGGGAGATTATCTGTGGTCTTGTATGTCTTCCATTTTCTAAAAATTCCTCCCACAGTTGATTTCTTCACACCAAACTGCTAACCTATTGCAGATTCAGTCTTCACAGCCTGCTGCAGGTCTACAATTTTGTTTCTGATGTCCTTTGACATCTCTTTGGTCTTGGCCATGGTGGAGTTGGAGTGTGACTGTTTGAGGTTGTGAACAGATGTCTTTTATACTGATAACGAATTCAAACAGAAGCCATTAATACAGGTAACCAGTGGAGGACAGGGAGCCTCTTAAAGAAGAAGTTACAGGTCTTTGAGGGCCAGAAATCTTGCTTGTTTGTATGTGACCAAATACTTATTTTACCGAGGAATTTACCAATTAATTCTTTTAAAAATCCTACAATGTGATTTTTTCTGGATTTTTTTTTTCTCATTTTGTCTCTCATAGTTGCGGTATACCTATGATGAAAATTCCAGGCCTCTCTCATCTTTTTAAGTGGGAGAACTTGCACAATTGGTGGCTGACTAAATACTTTTTTGCCCCACTGTAATATTATAATCCGTATTTATGTCCCCACTGGATGCAACAAATGCCTCGTTTTTATAATGGGTTTTAATGTTTTTGTCTCGTCGCGCCGGGACACGGCATCACAGTATGGTAAGGGGTGTAACATTTCCGTCACACGCTTGAGGTATTCGGCCAATCATAACGCACTGGATAGCTGGCCAATCACAGCACACCTCGCTTTTCAGACCGATGAGCTTAAAAATCGACGCTTTTCAGAAAGGCGGGGCATAGAGGAGAAACAATAATGTACAGTATGTGGAAAATAATGTGTTTTTTTCATTACACCAAATACACAAAATAATGTTCTTTTTAGCAACATCATATGACGCCTTTAAACAAATTATAAATTATATAACGTTATATAAATGGCATATTATTATAAATAAATTGATAACAATATTAATCTTAAAATTGTATAATTCAATTATTTTAGATTAATGAGTATTCTAAATTATAATTATTAAGCAGTGATGTCTCAAGGTGTGAAAAATGCAGAATGCCATGAGACTGTAAAACAGGAGAAAATGAAATATAAATTATAGTTATTAAATATTGATGTTTCCAGGTGTGAAAAATGCTGTATGCCATGAAACAGTAAAACAGAAAAAAATCACTCAAAATGCGGGAGGCAAATGTGTTTAATTTTCATGAAGATACTGCACAGAAATCACTGTAGCAGTACTTTCATTACAATTAACACTATTGCATTAGCACATTTTCTCCCTACTTTTCCATAATGTCTTAGAATGATTTCAGGACCAAATACTCAAAACAGTGTAATGAGTGTATATTTCTAGGGTGTAGGTACTTTTATTAAGAATTCTGTCTCAACTCTACCTGCCTCTTCAGACAGCACAAACCATCCTCTCAGTGAGTCAGTCAATAAGTGTTTGCTAGAGTATTTAAAAGTTTGCCAGGGTGTTGTGTTAATGATGAAGAGAATGACGGCTGTTTGAGGTGTCTGTCAGTGTCTGTGTGTGTGGCATCCCGAGTGACTCGTCAGGCTGAGAGGTGTGAATGCTGGATGACTGTGCTGTGACAGCGAGTGTCACAGGCGGTGACGGCAGTTCCCGCCGCTGCTTCCCATACCCTGACGAAAAACACAGAAAGAGCTCCATTTCACACCGTGATGGATAGAAGAGCTGATATCAGTCACCTGAGAAAGAGGAACCGCGGTGGGACATTTATCACCTGACCGCTTTTGATATGCTTATCAACCATAATATCCCCATGATAAACTTCTAGAATCTTCATAGTACTGTTTTACATGCTACTTCTTCTAGCATACATTTGGACAGAATTCCCCAGATGTTCTCCCAAAATATGTGAAGGCAAAATAGAAAAAGTACAAATATGTCAAGGATTCTTCATTGTGAGGATCAAACCAGAAAACGTCCGGTTATCATCCTTTAGCCTTAACCACTACCGCACCACCGCCAAAAGGACAGGAAGAGAGGAAACTCATAATAAACACAAGCTGAAATTTATTGCAGATGCACAATATACTAACTGTCATACTGACATGACATTTGTTTGTAGATGAACAGTAAACATGAATTCCTGCACTGGCACAAAAACGCAGACAACAGCTTTGTATTTTCTTACAGCGCATCTTCTTGCTCCTTTAATCTCCTTTTTTTATTTTCAGTTAGTTATTGTCAGACTTTGACAATCAGTCCCGCTCATCTGAGATACAAAAATAGCAGAATAAAGTATGGCTGTGAGCTGAACGAGCCCAAGTAATTAATTAAAAGAGAAGCCGTCCATATACAGGCAATTACGGTCAACAGCAGTCCATGATCAAAGCCGCTGATGACTGCACAGCCTCAAAATACACTCGGTTTTCAAAATCATTAACAAATAACTTGTAAACATGTCATCTCTCTCATTTCAAATACGCAAGCTCCTTTGATGGGACTGCTGGACTTAATATAAGGACATGCAGGCATTAATCTGAGCACACATTCTGTATTCCATCTTCAAACCCAGTCCATCATGCAGCAGTTTGTGTTTTTTATTGTTGCTTTACTTGTCAGGATTTGTGAAGATTTAAATGTAGATGCTAGCTTACGAACCCACCTCATTTGTTTGAGTGTTCTGTTTATTTCTGTCAAACTGTTTTTACACTCATGCTATATAAAACTATAATGTAAATAACTTGAGGCTAATTCAGTGGGGCAGCGTATTTTTTTTAAATTTAAACTGCCTTCACAAATCAAAAAGAAAATACAGGATGCCTTAGTACCTTACATAGAGTTTAATGTGATGAGACATGCTAGGACAAACTTTTTGTGTGCTTTCTTTTTTTTCTAGTTTACGTGCTAAATTAAAACAAGTAAATAATATATTTTATGCATATTACAATTTCTGCATAAAACAAAAAAAGGCATTTATAATCAAGGATGCATTAAATTGCTAAAAAGTAACAGTAAATGCATAATGTTAGAAAAGATTCAAAGATATAATGTTATATTTTTGACATTCGTAAAGATTCAGTTTTTGTTTTTTTCTTTACATTGGATTCATCAAAAATCCTGGAACAATGTATCATGTTTTATGGAAACAAAATTTAATTCCATATGATTACGTTCCTAAGCTCGTCTTCTTCAGGCAACTGTATCTAATATAGATATTTATATTATCTAGATATATCTATATTATATTAGCATGTTAAACTGGTTTGTGTTGCTTATCTGTGTGTGTTTGTTTCTGCTGGGGATGATGGGTAGAACTGCTCTCAGGTCCTGCTGTATCCTGGATAGAGACATTCCAGCTCTCCACACATTTGCTTCCCATTAGCCCTGGCCTGTAAAGCACAAACACCAGTTCCCACAATTTCCCCAGAATGACTGAAACAATTTCTTTAAGGCAAAAGCAGAGAACAGCAGAAACAACTTACGATGGCATCTCAACACCTCTCGCATCTCAGCTCTGGAGATCCTTTACTGTGACAGCATTTACCTAGATATATGCTTACTAGTTCAGATCTCCTCAGGGACCTTGGAGACAGAGACAAATATATGAAGAAAAAAAGAAACAACAGATCTCTCTTCATCCAGAACTACTCTTGCTTTTTTTTTTTTAAATGCAGTTGTCATGATTACGAACAGCTTTAAAATACAGTACAATATCTTTCTGGTGGAGTTCACAAAGATGAGGCAGTAATTACTGTAGTGTGTGTGTGTTGTATTTTGAGACTTAAAAGGAGATCTTGTGTGACTGAAAGGTGTTGTGAAGGGGTGTAGGAGGTGAGGAGTTGTCAGTCAGCCCCTGAGGAATCGGAAAAGTAGATTGTGGGAAGGAAAGAGAAGCACAGAAAGAGAGAGATGGAGGGAGGGGTTCAAGGAAAGTTAGAAAGTGTGTTTGCTCCGGTGTGTAATGAGAGCTCAGAACCCAGTGCGTGTTCCTCCTACGAATGTTCCCTGAGCCTTTCATCAGAGCGCCATCCATTCGCCATCTTTCACAACCTCCTCCACAGTGCTCACACACACATATAAATCCTACATACAGACAAAAGAGTTTGTTTTTATTAATGTATCAAAAACAAAGCACAAAGGTTATTTTTAGTGAATTAGAAACTTACAGCTAACAACCAACTTAAAGACTTAATTCATCATTGCTAAAAAGATGTTTGTTTTTTTATTGAAATTATCTCAACATTTGTATGTCTAATCATTTATAAAATGCCATTCAAAAATGTATTTGTTTTTTAAATTCTCCAAGGCTGCATTTTTTGCTGGTTCCCATCATAAGCACACATGCACTCAACACACAAACTGATGTGTTAAGGCTGTGGAACTCATGCACACTCCAACAATGGTTGTCTGAAGAAGGGGTCACTGTGTGTCAAGGAGGCATGCGTGGCATGGTGCCCCTTATTTATTCTCCCTGTTCACCACAAAGTCGTCACAAAGCATCCCATAATGGTGGCTGTGGGCCTGCATTTTAATGAGCCGTTATATGAGAGGTCTGCCTCACAAGAGCTTGTCTTACACAGGTCAGAGGTCGTGACCCCTAGCGCGGCGTGTGTTTACCAGCAGGCAGCGGTGTGGACTTTTGAGTGGAGCTGAGATTAACACACGCTATCATTGGCTGTGGTTGATTTAAAGCCACACTGTCACAGATCCCCCTTCTCACAGTTATTCCATATGGTGACTTCAGCGTTAAAGGGCAACAGTCAAGACCTGTGTGACATACCACAGAGAAAACAGATTGGGGGAACAAATATACATTTTCATTTATGTTTTTAGTGAGTTGTTCATTTTGTTTCCTCCTGGGATTTTTTTTTATATGAGATCCAAGTTTAAAGTAGTGTTATTTTTAGTACATTGATGTATTATTTCATATATATTTAATTTTTTTTATTTATGCACATTTTTCATTTTAATTTGTTACATTTGTAGTCATTTTGATGTGTTTTTGTATATAATTTTTAAAGTTTTAGTTTATTTAGTCATTTTAGTACTTAAATTTAAACTTAACAAAACTGAGATATGTTTCATTGGCAATTAGCTGAAATTAAATTTTTTATATTTTGTTTAATTTCAGTTAATGTTTATTTTATTTCAAGTAATGAACGACTCCGCCTGGTAATTCAGGCTTGTATTTATATGTCAGAAATTACCAAAAAGTTCTTATTAGAAATGAGAGTTAATGGAGATAAAAAGAAAGCAGATTAGCACATAAGCATGATAAAAATAATACGTTTTATGGTTTTAAATAAATGAAAATTTACCCTTTATATTATACCCACATTTTTTCCCTTTACTTTCTTAAAATGCATTCATAGTGTTATTGTACGTGATTTACATGCACATTATTCCCAAGAAAAAAAATGTATTTTATATTTGATGAAAAAAAAGGTCTCCTTTTCCCACTGATGTCACTTTGTCTGCACAGGCTAGTGGATAATATTAACAAATAGCCAAATAGCATTTTAGGTGTTATTTTAGCAAACACAAACTCAGGTCTAGCTATTTTTTTTTCAATCAAATCAATTCCCAGCTAAATAAAGTTCTCAACATACGTTTTCTTCCTCAATGAATATCCTGTTTCACCCAGAAAAAAACATACATTTATGCAAACAAAATGTGTTGGTAGTGCTTTTCTTTGACTTTAAATCTTCATGTTGACAGCTCACCCCCTAGGTTTAAGCTTGCCTCCTATAAAAGAGCTGTAGCGGAATCACAGTATCTGATTGGGCTTTTACAGCTCTCCGGCTCTATATCACCTGCACCCAGCATGCATTGCTCCAGCTTTACTGAGGCTGTTTGCATACAGCAGCACAGATCAATAGCGAGAAATCAAAATCCTTGCTGCTATACAGCTCCATAAAGTGTCTGTGCATGTGTCTAGAGCTTCCTTGCGGCATATAATGTGGCCTCCGTGTAACTCCTCCTTTTACTGT
Source organism: Sinocyclocheilus anophthalmus (assembly GCA_018155175.1). Taxonomy (NCBI): domain Eukaryota; kingdom Metazoa; phylum Chordata; class Actinopteri; order Cypriniformes; family Cyprinidae; genus Sinocyclocheilus; species Sinocyclocheilus anophthalmus. Next base: position 7,716 of record JADLZN010003114.1, on the reverse strand, counting down.
ACAAACAACACACACTTAATCAGAGCAGCCGATTTTGTTTCGGTCATGCAATGTGGTGCATGTGTGTGTTTTGACCAGTGCATTGTTGTGCCCACATGATAATTGAATGTGCGCTCAGGCAGCATTCGTGCTAGTGTTCCAGCTCACACTTTAATTAGTTTAGCTTTGTGTCTGCTGGCTCGGCCATCAGTCGCCAATCAATAGCACTCCGGAGAACAGAAGGGCTCTATTGGAAACAGATACGTAAGCTTTGTAGATAGCGCTGCTCATGCGCCTGCTCCACATACCTTGGACGGCTTTAAATGTGTCCGATGTTAGCGTGAACATGCTTAATTGTACAGATAAATTAGGCCTCTGAAGCTGGTTTTATGTGTATGAGAGTGTTTGCATGAGTAAGAGAGGTGCGCTCGGTTATTGCTGTTCAGTTATTGCTTCACTCAAAAAAATGAGCGGTGAGCCTCAGCTCTATCGGAATTCAATGGCTGCTTTGTTTAAACTTGCTCATTCTCCATTCTTCACCTTTATGAGTTTTCCCTTCCTCTAATCGCAGAATCAGCTCTGAGGGCTGAGCTGTCTGAAACATGTTTTTCCTGAGATGAAAGCTCTTCTATGCTCCATACACATCTTAGCCAGGAAAGGTATGAGATAATCTGTTTGTTCTCAAAGAAGGGAAAAAGCACCATCAATGACTTCAAAAGCATCATTTTACTCTTTGCGCTATTGCTGTGATCACATGACTCTCGGGAGCGACGGAGAGGTTGAGGAAGATGAAGGAGAATGTAGAATCTCCTCTCAAATGTCACATGTGGGAATGCGATCATCTGCATATTCTACTCGTTTGGCAGCAGGGATTCATCCATCCAAGAAAAACAAAACGTTCAAGACGGGCCATATTATGGAGTATTTGTTCAGTATACAAGATCAATATTAATACAGTAGCTCAGGAGCCATCACAACAAATCCGGGTCGGAGTGAAACAAATATGTCAGAGTAAGTGATTGGTGGGGCAACTTTACTGAAGAAGAACTGTTTCAAATGAATAAGTTATGTCCTGGAGCAGGTGAGCTACATTTAAATGCATGTCATTTTGTCATTGGGAATTTACTTACAAAGATCATCTTTATATTTCTTTAGCTTCTTTACATGAACCGTTTTATATCAAACTTGCAGATCAAGGTCAACAATTTAGCTCTATTCCATCTAACAGAATTCATGTTTTTTATTCCCTGATGGAATCTCTGCACCCTTAGTGCAAGAACAAAGCACTTTATAACATAACTGAGATGTGATAATTAGCAGTTGTAAGATTTCTTTCTCTCTTTCACTCGTTTCTTGGAAATTTGTTGATGGGCTGTAAGTACAAGTTCTGCCAGTAAGCAACTGTGGCTTCTTTGCATTGCTACACATTTTTATTAAATCCCATGTACAGTGTGCTGGCACCAACCTGAGATATTCTCAAACTGCGTTTAATAGTGGAGGCTGGCAGAAGGGGAAGTCAAGAAGCCCAATATGCTGCCAAGACCAACGATAAATTTGCAGGCCTGTATGTTCGGGATGCAGAGGAAGAGTAGGGAGGGATTGGCTCGTCGTAATACATCTGTGGTAATAAAAAAATTATAAAGTCGGAGGGAAAACAGCTCAAACTTCGAAAAGGTCAGTAATCAAAAGTGTACAGATCACTGGCTGGTGAATCCCTGAGCAGGATGCGGTTTAATTAATGGAGCTTATTAGTGCTGGCTTTGTGCTGTAAAGCCATGAGATGGGTTATCTCACACACATTATCAGATGGCTGGAATGGGATGGACATCGAGTGTGTGGTTACAACAGTTGGCCTGCATCCCAAATGAAACCAGATATGGATGAATACAGTAGCAAAAGACCATGAAAACATTCTAATCTACCTTATTTAAGCAATAAAATGTATTTGGGTCATTCAGTGACAAATCTGTACTTGACTTTTCAATCAGGAAGATTTAAAATATTCAAGAAGCAATTTAAATTTCTTAATATGGTATAACCCTGCTTTCATATTTTACAATTATTTTTTTATTTATGCATTTTACTGTGTGAAAGCAAAATGAGCACCGAATGATATAAATAATTTAACAGTTTGTCCCTCTATTTCATTTAATTGTTGTCATCAGTGTTAAAACTATAGTATTCGGAAAATACATTCAAAGTGCTCCCCAGATCAATGTTAATTAGAAGACAAAGCTGTTTATATTTGCCATATTTTCTTACCATACTAGAAAAAGTTTAGTTTGAAACACAATGTGGTTTTTGGGGTTTTGTTTGTTTTTTCGGGTTCTTTTGATGACATCTTAGAAAAAGTGTATTTTATTAATACAATCAAAAGTCAAGTTGTTCTTTATAATTAGTAATATGATAATTTGTAATCATTTATAATGCTCATCAGCAGTGCTGGGTAGTAACTGATTACATTTAATCTGGATTATGTAATCAGATTCCAAAAATGAAGTACTTCTAATTATAGTAGATTACATTTTAAAATGCTCATAATCAGACTACAGTTACTTTTTTATTGATTACATTATTACATATTATTCACACAATGGCAGCAATTTATTTATAATTTATTGATTTTCATTTTTAAAGTTCCCGTTCTAAAAATCCTACTGTGTCATGCCATTTGGCTTTGAAAAGCTTAATGTTTAATGCATTTTATAATGTTGATATAAAACAAATGAAATATATTTTCTTTCTCTTTGCATTTTATATCAATATGGTATGTTAAATGGTAAGTTTAAAACAAGTTAGATAAAAAAAAGTAATCTAAAAAGTAGTCAGAATAATGAGTAACCTAAATTAGGTTACTAACAGCGATTTTCATCATTCATAAAATTATAGTACTACAATTTTGTAAGTAATATCTACCAGCACTGTTTATCAGGTTAAAGGTTCAAAACCATAACCCACATGACCCTTTCCTTTCCTTTTCTTTCCTTTTTTCTTTTCCTATCCTATTCTTTCCTTTCCTTCCTTCTTTATTTCTTTTTTCCTTTCCTTTCCTTTCCTTTCCTTTCCTTTCCTTTCCTTTCCTTTCCTTTCCTTTCCACAAGAATATGTAATTAGAAAATCAGCATTGTATTGTTGTCACAACCTTGAGCACACCTTATATACCATACTTTACAATTATAGCCTCTGAGTGTTCTCATACATATTAATGATTTAATTGATGTAACAGGCCTTTTTTCCTTGGCACTTTTTCTTGTGTGGTTGAGCAGATAAAGTGAATCTCCAGGTTTGCTGTGTCGGCAGTCATTCATCACTCCTTCTTTTAAGAAAATGCAGATAGTGGCATTCCCCTCTCTCCCTTGTCTTCCAGGTAATTGTCAGAGAGACGAGCTCTGCGGGAGGTGAAAGCTCAGGCCCTTAGTGATGCTACTTGAGCTGTCAAGCAAGACTAGCAGATAAATTTAGGTGCTTCATCCATTTTTAAATGCGATGACTGACTAAAAGGTTTAGGTGAGAATGTTATTGCTCACATGTGATGTAGAGGCAAAAATAGGACGCTGGATGTGCACTGAACTCATCCGGGACTTTGTTCAAAATATACTTTTTGTTTAGCTGGGATATCTAGAGTATATTCAGAATGGAAGCTGCTAGGGTTGGCAGATATTCACACATTTTATTCTTATTGTTATTTCTCTTGGTAGGTGTTGCGAGGTCTTACAATTTAGGCACTTCTGCCAATTACTAATTCTTGCCCCATTAACATTAATAGTTCCATAGAACGCAACAGCAAAATTGAGCGAATGACTCGGTTGAGTAAATGATTCAATGACTCAATCATAAAGACAGTCACTTGTTTTGTTCCTGAATAAATCAAAGTTTTGAATGAATCAGTTGAGTGAATGAATCAATGACTCACTCCCAAGGACAGTCTTTTATTGATTTTAATGAATTACTTTGATTAATGAATTAACTTGGTGTAACACTCTAACCTAAACGAAAAGTTTTTTTTATTTTATTTCTGAAGTCAAAAAGTTTTTATACTGAGGAGAAGTTTTTCATAGTACATCAAGCTCATTTATTTGATTCCTTATGATATGACCCCATTATTATCCAAATAATCCAGTCATCAGACATATATTTATTTTGTCTTGGGCCTTATTGGCCATGCAGATTCTAAGTATGGGTTTGTCCATCACTCCTTTTATGCATGTACTTTGCAAATTAGACTTATTCTGTGTATTACAGATTCCAGAAAATTCCGAAGACTCTATGTTCCAGCTCTGACGCGGCTCACCTTCCCCTCTCGATTACTCACTGAAATCCCTTCCTTCACCTCATCAAGAAGCGTATGAATAATAAATCATCTTTAAAATTTGATTCTGGAGTATTACGCTGAAGCACAATGAGAATCTTTTACCGGTTTGAACGTGAGTGGATTATCCAACTCTCTTCCATCGTTTGCGCTATGAAAGGTAAGCGGAACTTTACAGAGCAGATCAACAGGAAACAGAGCTTTACAGTCAAATGTTTGCTTATTTTAGAAACGGATAAGCTTGCTTCAGATTTAATTTTGAAGTATATTTATGCGCCAAGCTAAGCTAGTGTAAAATTAGAGCCCTGGTTTAGCCTAAATAGAAAAGGAAGTGCAATTAAGGCTGTTTTTTATTGAATATGTCTACGTTGATCAGTCCTACATGGCCTCTCGGCGAATACGTGAGATAACTTGGCCATAAATACAAACTCTTCGACCCAACCGCACAGCAAAACAACTATATATAATATCAGGCAGGAGTTGTGAGAGTAAAACAGGCTGCTGGGGATGGTGTGTACTGTCAGCATTCATTTGTGCAGCAGTATCCCTGCACTGGGCCGGCCCACACCTACAATCTCTTCACATGAATAAAAAATGACATTTCAATTTATCTTTGTTGTTACGTTCTGGCCCTTGCATACTGATTTTCTATGTTTCAGGGAAAATGAAGCGGTGGAAAAACAGAACAGAATCTGCCAGGGAACTCGCAGTGCTTTCCTTGAATAAGAATCAAACATTAATCTACCAGTCGGGAGGACGCATTATTGCTTTTTTTCAGTTCACATAGAAGGTGTTTGAGATGAGATTGGACGAATGGTATGTTTTACCATGCGTGAAAATGGAATACGTTGAAAGTTACGCACGCATTCTAGTGGAGGAAACGTCTGAACAGCTGTGAAATGCAGAAATGAAAACTATTACTTCCCTGGATTGGCCATTTGCATTCCTCTTGCTTTTTTTTTGAGGCTATTGAGCCAGTTCTGCTCTTTCATTTCCCCCTTCTTCAGAATGAATGGAATGTCCTTTTATCAAATAAATCAACCCTGCGGATTAAATTCTCTCTGGGGACTCTTGTAGTATGTGTCCTGCTGGTTATGAATTCCTGGCAAAGACACAGGTGCTCTTGACCCAACACAAGACAAGTGGTATTCAGACGCCCAAATTACCGCCTGCCCAAACCAACAGGATCTGCTCCCGCCAAGTCATTTGCATTTTTAAAAGAGACACATTAATCAATGCTTTGTGGACCTGCGCTGGCACATTCATCTTCCTCTCCTAAACAACAAATAATGCACATCAGGATGAAACTGCACACATATGACACATGTATACATAAAACCAATTCATTTGCATTCCATTAGCATACTGAAATGATCCATTTGACACATTCATTCAATATAATTTGGTTGGGGGTGGTCCATTATGCTTTCATTGTGGAGTTCAACAGATGATTTTGTGTACAGGCATGCTTTGTGGCCTGTTAAGTGCTGAATGTTGTTAGCTCATTGTGAAAAATGCCTCACACATTCACTTTATATACCCAGCATTAAGTACACATACTTTTTGAAGTACTGTTATGATTGCATATCTGTTTGTTAAACTTTATCACTGGACTGTTTTGCATTGTTGTTTTTTTGTTTCGTTTTATTTCTGGGTTTTTTTGTCTCAGGGCCAGAAATGATTATTAGTCCTGTAACAGCAATTACTCTTAGAGTTATGATGTAATATCATCAATATCATTATATTATGTATATAACATAACATGAAGAATTTATTTTGTACACATTTTAAGATATAAAGTCAGAAATGTGAAACATAAACTTCAGAAATTCAGAGGAGAAAAAGTCAGAATTGCAAGATATAAACTCAGAACAGTAAAAATAAAAAAATTTTGAAATTTTTGTGTATGCAATTCTGACTTTATAACTCGCATTTCTGACTTTTTTTCTCAGAATTGCACGATATAAACTCGCAATTATTTGGAAAAAAATCTGAATTGTAGATATAAATTAAAATATTATATTTATGAAAAAAAATACAAGTATTAAATATAATTTAAGTATCATTTTAACAATAGATTAAAAAACACGTGTGAGATGTACCCTCAATTCTGAGGGGAATGTTTAGACTTTTTGGGTTTCCAATTTTTTATTCAAATGGTTGAATGTAAGTTGCAGCATACCTTGTGTTATAGATAGTTTATATAATACTTAGAATTATAAAAAAAATAGTAAAATTTCTATTCTCCTCTCTCTCTCTCTCTCTCTCTTATATAGTATACTGTACAGACTTTTAATGAGAGGTGTTATAATGGTGGTATTTGCTAAAGTTAAAATGGGGAGCAAGATTTTGGGATTTTCTTGCCAGACTTTTCCAAAATGCTTTCGCTGCCCATGTAGTGGGTTAAACTCTGAGAGGTAATAGTTGTAGTTTAGAGCCCCACAAGAGTTGATCCATGACCTAACATTATTGTGCCTTTGAGCAAGGCACTTAATCCCATGTTGCCCCAACAGGATTTTTCCTGTAATAAGTGTGCACTAAGTTGCTTTTGGATAAAAATGTCTGCTACATAACTTCTTATTATTTCAGTAAGGAAAGCATGGTTTGATAAAAGAGTAAATAATGATGGGACAAGCAGAAATATAGTAGTACGGCTGTTAAAGAGCAATAAAACGTTTATTATAACAAGCACATGTGAATACTTCAGTCATTGTAACTTATCATTCCCAGATCTTGAAATGCACACTTGATTGATTTGATCCTTTGCAAGGAACATAAACATTTATATCTTCTGTGGTTTTCATCCAGTTTCCTTCCAAAGTGGATCCAGTACAGTGTCATTCATTGACTTGCTCTGTCAGTAGTTTTCCTGCTGGTGCACAGGGAACCTGATGCAATTACTAAGCCATGTTAAATTAAGCACTGCATTTGTGCAATCAATCACCAGCCAGAGGGCGTCTCTCAAGAATTCATTAAAATACGCAAACAATCGTTTAAACATGGCTGCAGCTTATCTGCTGTCTTTCACGCTAACATTAGATGTCTGCATTCAAAGGAGCCTGAATGACGGAGCTAAAACACTCGGGGACGCGTGAGAGGACACACACAGCTTCTGCTGCACACAGCTTCCCATCATGTTGTCTGGATTTGCATATATGTATGTCAAATGCAAGGCCTTGAATCATTTAGAAACTAGGAGAATGTAATCCCTATGAGAGGACGAATAATATATATTTTTCTGGATAAAGTGCTGTACGTTTTCATTATCATTATAATAATCGTTAATACTTTTTTCTTCCACTTTTTTGAGTGTGGTAGAGTGTGCAATTTTTCATTGCAATAATTAAAAATGTGAAAATATTCAATTAATAACATTACATTTTCTTCCTTTAATAGGAATCTCAATGCTATTTTAGTTCATTCTGTTT